>PVIY010010886.1:20489-67289 GCA_004026745.1 Myrmecophaga tridactyla | reverse complement strand
TCTGGTAGTGAGAAAGCATGGCTGGACACACAGGGCATGATGTGGAGAGAGCTGTTGAGAGTTCTCTGAAATCTTAAAGAGGGCTTTGGATTTGCACCATGAGTTGGAGGTTCAAAGAAAACTTAGCTAAATCTCAGAGGGGCAGGGAATTTCCAGCTAACAGCTGGGTTACAATTAGATTAGAGCCTAGAACCTACTACCTGGATTGTGGGAAAATACCAAGCATTCTTTTGACATTTCTTAATGATTCTGGGCCACCACCCTGAACGGTATGGCTCAGTGATGCACACCCCCCTTTCCTCAAAAGTTCTGGGGTAGGGTTGTCAAAAAGGCTGGGTGAGCTTACTGAAATCCTCAAAAAGGTAAGGATAAAACTCAGCAGGTGAACTCACTGCCCTCCCCACCTCCATGGAACATAACTCCCAGGGGTGTAAATCTCCCTGACAGTGTTGGAAAGGGCTCCCAGGATGAGCCAGGACCTAGTATCATGGGATTGAGAAAGCCTTCTTGCCCAAAAGGGGAAAGAGAGAAATGAGACAAAATAAAGTTTCAGTGGCTGAGATATTTAAACAGTCGAGAGGTTATCCTGGAGGTTATTTTTATCCATTATAGAAATATCCCTTTTTAGTTTATGATGCATTGGGGTGAGGGAGTAGCTGAAATTGTTGAACTGTGTTCCAGTAGCTTTGATCCTTGAAGATGATTATATAACTATATACCTTTTACAATGTAACTGGGTAATTGTGAAGACCTTGTGTCTGAAGTTCCTTTTATCCATGGTATGGACAGATGAGTAAAAAAAAATAAGGATAAAAAATAAATAAATACTAGGGGGAGATAAAGGATAAAAAATGGGTTGATTGCAATACTAGTGGTCAATGAGAGGGAGGGGTACGGGGTATGAGATGTATGAGTTTTTTATTTCTTTTTCTGGAGTGATGCAAATGTTCTAAAAATGACCATGGTGATGAATACACAACTATGTGATAATACTGTGAGCCCTGGCTGTACACTATGGATGGCCTGTTAGTGTGTGAAGATTTCTCAATAAAAATATATATATTTTTGAAAAGTGTGTGCCTTGTAGTATGGTGGTGAGGATTAAAGGAAAAAGCACATCACCTGGCACTTGTAAGCATATAATAAATGTTAGCTATTATTATCATTATTGTGGGGACTCGGACTGGGAGCAGTGCTCTTCCAGGGCTGGGACATCACTGACCCCATACCCAAGTTTCCTCCACATTTTTTCTGCCCCCCAATACTAACGACTCCTTTGCCATTGGGAGATGGGGCGTGACTCCATTGCCACAGCTTCTGTCCTTTTATAGAGCACTCACCCGAAATGGGGCAGGTCCCTTAAAGGCCCAGAACTAACCATCCAAACTCCCTGACTCCCGCTTGTCCCCTCTCCCATCCTCCCTCCTCCCCTACCTCTCCAAGGAGGCCAAAGTTGGCAGCTGCCTTTAACTAAAAATGAAATAAAATATCATTGCAAGATTAATTTCTTTGCAATCCATCAGCAAGTCTGTATCGATGGCATTGATAAACTGTTAATTACAAAATCAATGGCTATGAATTTTTTCTGCTGTCAGGGAGCCTTGAGAAGGCTGGAACGCAGGGTGAAAGATGGCCAGCAGGCTCCCAGGGGGCCGGGGTTCGGGGCCAGCATCTGTGTGCTTTGCTCTCTGTTTAGCCTCAGTCCCCCGAGCTGCTGAGACCCATGGAGGGCTGGGTCATCCTGTCCCATCCACTCAGCCTCACAGTAGCCCTTGGGCTCTCTCCTATAGGGACCACCTCAGTTGCCACCTGCCCCATCTGCCCATCTCTCCTCCAGCCAACACTCTCCCTGCCACTGCCTATGTGATTTTCTGATCTTCCTGCTTGGGGCAAGTCACTCCTCTACAACCTTTCATGCTCCCCTGTACTGACTCTATTAACAGTCCAATCCCTGTCAGCCCTGAAGCCTCTGGCCTGATCCCAAACTGCTTTTCTCCCTTTACCTCCAAACAGGCCTGTCCTCCCCCCATTTCCTTCATAGCACCCCTACGAACTCTTATTCTCTCTCTTCCTGCCCTCCTGAATGTCCCCTTGCTTTAAGAACCAGCTCAAATTCTACCTCCCCAGCTGAACGTGATTTATATCTCCCTCCTTGAAACAGCCCAAGCCCTCCACGGGAGCCTCCCTTATGCTTCAGCTCACATTCTCTCTCTCTGGTATGTTCATGTTCACGCCTTATCTCTCCCACTGGATGGAAAGCTCCCTGAGGGCAGCTTCATGTTCCCAGGCCCCCAGCACTATGCTTGGCAGAGCTGCACCGAAAGACCACAAGCTAGACAGCATCAAATGCCCAGCCTGTGCCACGCCCCATGCTGGGGACATTACAGGCATTATTTCCTACTTGTATTTGCAACAAGCTGTTGCTCTCCCTAGTTTAAATAGGAGAAAGCTGAGGCCCAGAGAGGAGAGGTCGTTTGACACTTGGCAAGTAGGTATCAGAAGGAGGATTTGAACTCAGGTCTAACTGACTCTAAAGGATGTGCTTTAAGCCAGTGCTACTCAGTGTGTGGCTCAGACAGTTCTGGGCGCCCTCAGTCTGCTATCCTCTGTGGTAAGATAGGTATAGAAATAGAAAATAAGCATTTAGAAATTTTGCAGCAATTGGGCAGAATAAATTTTATGTCTGTTGAATCTAATATTTTTTAAATTGGGCTTGTGTCTTATACATGTCTTTATTTCATTTTTCTAACTCATTTTTACTGTATTTTACAAAATGGTCAGTTCACAATGGATTGAAAAAAATTTTTTAATTTAAAAACTGGTTCTTCATGCCAGGTTCTTTGAAGAGAACTGTGTTACACCATGATTTAAAAAGCTGTGACAGTTAAGGTATAAACCTGTGCCTTTTCAGCATCAATTGAGATTATCAAATGTCTTTTTTCCTCCATTTTATTAATGTGATGTCTTTGCATGGATTGATTTTCTTATGTTAAACCATCTGTAAATTCCTTGAATAAATCCCACTTGATCATGGGGAGAAAAAAGTACAAACCTAAAATTGTGGAATTGTAACCCATGTCAAACTCTGAAATATGTTCTGCAACTAATTGTGGTGCTGTGCTTTGAAATTTATTACTTTTGTGTATATATGTTATTTTTCACAAAGAAAGAAAGAAAAAAAAGTCGATTGTGGTGATAGAAAATTATTTAAGCCCTCTAGCCTCCTATATTCTGGAGCAGCTAGAAGGAAAAATCTGAGAGGATGGTATATTGTAGCCCATGACACACTCTGGGATCTGTGCTGTAACTACTTGTTGAAGACAGCTTTGAAAACTATTGCTTTTTTATTTCTTTGCTTTGCATATGTGTTATACTATACAATAAAAACGTAAAAAAAAAAAATGAGCACAAAGCAAAATATTTCTATGTTCTTGTCACAAAAAAATCCCAAAAGAATAAATGCTGAAATGTTCCTCTTAACTTCCAGATAGAGCATTTGTTCTATGTAATATACAAATAGTTGAGATTCTGGAAAAATAAAGTTCAATGAAGAATTATTATTATTGAATAAATTTGCTCTTGGGAATCATATATAAAAAAAACAAAACAGCTGTGACTCAGCAGGCTCATTACCGCAGACCCGCTTAGCAGCACAGCTCCCGTCTGGTGACAAGAAGCCCCAGCGTCTTCCCATCTTCCCAGGCCCTCGCGGGTGGCCCTGGAGCGCAGACGCCCCGCCCGCATCCCCCGCACCCCACACCTGCCCTTTACCTGAGTTGGCGAGCGCCAGGGCCTTGAGTGTCACAAACTCCTCCTTCTCCACCTTGAGCTTCTTGTACCTGCGCACCAGCTGCAGGATGGCCCGGTAGAGTTCGAGCAGCCCGGCGAGGCGGGAGTGCTCCTCGTCCATGATGTAGTCCTCCGCGTACACCAGCCTGTCGTCATAGGGCAGCGAGCGGTACACGATGCCCAGGATGAGAATCTCCATCCAGGCGCTCTGCAGCAGGCTCATCTGGTCCCCCAGAGAAAGACTCGAGAAGCCTGCGGGGAAGGGGGTGGGGGGCAAGGGTCACGGCGCGGGAGGGGCGGGTCCGGGGTCTCCCCGGGGCTGCCTCGAGGGCCGGGCGGGTCCCAGACCAACTGTGCACCCTGCCCGGGGGGCCCCTCCCGGTGCCAGCTCAGTGACTGGGTGAAGGAGTCAGACCTGGAATTCCCAGGAAGGCTGACATCATAAGCTCTCAGCCGATGCCGGCAGCTGTTTTTATTATTATTTGCCCTGCTGTAGTTTTCAAATACCTGTAGAGGCTTTGTGATTAATTAAATGCATTTGGAAATTAGGGAGTTACTGAATTCATAGCAGAGACAGGAAATGGGAGTCACGGGCCCCTTCCTCTCCGGGGAGTTTCCAGGCCCCCCTCTCTACTCCAAACGGGAGAGGCTCTGGTGTTTGAAATGACCCCTGAACCTCCATGCGATGCAGACTCTTAACTGGGCTTAGGTTCACTGGTCCAAGCTCAGCTGTTTCTGGTCAACACAGGCCCAGTGACAACAGCCGGGGGCTGCTAGGAGCTCAAGAGCCCCAGGTCAGAGGGCACTTTCTGAGAGGGCAGTTTGTCCTCTAGGGACCCCATCTGCATGAGCCATTGCTTTTCACCTAATGACTCAACATTAGGTGAGCTTGAAAGCGTGTCCCCCTGCTGGTGAGAAGTAAGTGACTCCCTAGTGAAAGAAGGCTGGGGTAGGGATGGCTCCAGAGTTATGGCCCAGTCTTGTCCACTGTGCTCTGGAGATTGCCTGGGTTTGAATCCCACCTCCCCATTTACTTGCTGTGAAAGTCACATAATTTCTCAAACCTCAGCTTCCTCATCTACGAAATGGGTATAAGAATGGTGCTTGCTTTGGAGAGTGGGGGTGGAGGGGTGGCTAAATGAGACAATGATTATAGAACATTGGAAGAATCTACTGAGCTAATAGTTTACTACTATTATTGATGATGAGATTAAAATTTTCAACCATAAATTAATAATTATATGCTGGAATAGCATCATAGCTACACTTAATTTAGGCAAATTCAATGAAGCTCCATTTACAGGAAACAAAGAAAGAAAAGGAAAGACGGAGACAGAGAGAATGAAAGGAAGGAAAGGAGAGAGGGAGGGAGGGAAATAATACATTTTTAGACATCTTGGCCACTAAACACAAGCCAGTGATTTAACCAGGGTTCAAACAGAGTCTCGGTGATTGGTTCCAGCATCAGAGGACAAAACTGACCATTCTGGGCTTACTGAAAGAAGGAAGAGTATCCATAAAGCCATTTGTACTATACATCACAGGCAATTTAAGGGATTTTCAGGGGTAATTTTGTTTTCCTCCATTTGCTGACATAGCTCTACCCTTGCCTGGCTGCAGTTTTAAGGTGTGCCAACCTCATGGGGCTATAGAGAGATGATACACTTGTCACCACTCTGCGCACACAGGGTGAGGGGTGGGTCCTCAACAAATCTTAGCAATCTCAGTGGCCACATTTTGTCTTAGTTTGCCAGAGCTTCTATGACAAGCACCATACACCGGATTGGCTTTACAATAGGAATTTATTGACCCACAGTTCTGGGGGCTAGAAGGCCATAATCAAGGTGTCAACAAGGCCATGCTTTTTCCTGCAATCCTTGGGGTTCTTTGACTTGTCCCTCTGTTTCCCATCACATGGCACGTTCTCCCTCTGTGTCTTCCAATACCTGCTGACTTCTGGCTTCTTCCTGTGTTTTTTTCCAACTAACTGCATCCAAATTTCCTCTCTTTCTATAAGGCCTCCAGGAATAAGGATTAAGGCCCACCCTGATTCCATAGGGTACACTTCAATAGGATCTTAGAAGATCCTATTCATATAGGAGTCCACAACCGATCAACTGATAAACACATCTTCCAAGGGGTCTATTTACAAATGGGTTCATGAAGTGTGGACAAAGTAAGTCAGAGTGAACCACAGGAAGAAGTGAGAAGTCCTTGGAAACTGGAAGAGCAGACACAAGGACAGCGAGCTTGCCGAGTAATAGAAAGCAGAGATGCCAGCCAAGGAACCCCAAGGATAGCGGCAAGCCAACATCAGAACACTACAGACTCCAGGAAAAGGATGGCCTTGCCAACATCTAGGCTTTAGACTTCCAGCCTCCAAAACTGTGAACCAATAAATTCCTGTTGTTAAGCCAACCCCACTATGTGGTATTTGTCATAGCAGCTCATGCAAACCAAGACACATGCCGTAGCTGTTACTAATATTGTCACTGTTACTGGCTCCCTATAGGTATTACTCTCTTATCATCTTGAACAAGCCTGGAGACCTGAGGGCCTGAGCTTCCAGATATGCCCATCTCTTTGGGCTTCCATGTCTACACCACCTCTCATCTGTGGTCCTCCGTCTCTAACAGTTTTCTACCTAGTGCTGGACTGTTCACCCCCTGGAGCTAGCCCCCCTTCTCTTGGCAGGCTGCCCTTTACCATGAGTTTCCTCCTGGTTTGATTAACAGGGTTCCCTGGTCCTAGTTGCACTGCCTGGGCCTTGGATCACCCACCAAGGCTCACCAAGGATCACCACATGGCTGATGGAATCCATGAGTGGTCAACAAAGGGCTAGAACGATTATATTGACACACCATGAGGTGGGCTTTTTGATTGATGCGCTATCTCCGGGGAGAGGCCGCAGTGCACAGGGGGCAGGTGTGCATGCATGTGTGTTCTCATCCTGATTCCAGCCATGGGAGAGGGGGCGTGCCTGCCTGCGGTGGCTGGGGGAGCCAGGAGGCAATAACAGATAGATAGAAATGGACATCCAATTTCCCTTATCGGCCTCTGAGTAGGAGAGAGGCCTTGGGTGACATTAATTAACAGATACCAGTCAGCTTGCACATGAGGGTGTGTAAATGGAGGGAGGTGTTGGATTGGGCTGGTGGGGGGGTGATGTCTGAAAGCACAAAGACTGGGAGGGAAGATGTAGAGGTGGATGGGGAAGAAATTAATAGACAATTGAATTGGAAGGTGGCAGAAAGGAAAGGTGAAGAGTTAGTCTTCTGCAAATAAAGGAGAGAAGAGCCCTGTGAATCTAATCATGCAATCATGGTCTTTAGAAGAATGTTACTACCATGCTTCTGTCCTTCGCTCATTAGGCAAGAATTTACTGAGCACCTACTAAGTGCCAGGTCTTGTGTGAGGCATTGGTAAGCTTGAACCAGAACTGGTCCCTGACTTTCAGAGCTTACAATCAAGAAAGACACACACCAAGAATAACAAGTCAACGTAAAATTGCAATTGGAAGAAGACCTATGGCACAGTGTAGGGCTGTGAGAATACAAAACCGGGGAGCAAGGCCCAAACAAGACAGGGAGGATCTGAGGAAGAGGAGACGGTGGGGCTGAGCTCTTAAGGGCACATGTGACAAGGCACCCACCACGGAGCGTATGGATAAACAGCTTATGCTCCCTACTCCCTGACTCCCTGGGAGCGTGGACACAGCACTGGCCGTCTTCATAGCCCCCACTGCCCAGTTCTGTGGCTGGTGCAAAAAAGGCACCCAGTAAAACTTGGCAGCTCAGAGGTCAGATTGTGCAAATACAACTCAGCCAAGGAAATGTGACAAGAGAGCCTGATTAGACCCACTCAGTCGTTTGAACTCAAGTTTGACTTTATCTGCCTTTTGCCTATTGTGTGTGTCTGTAAGAGACCTAGATAGACCTACCCTTTGGTGAGAAGGGGAGGGCAGGTGGTGGGAGGGAGGGAGACAGTGACTTAGAAACTTTTGTGTC
Organism: Myrmecophaga tridactyla; assembly: GCA_004026745.1. Lineage (NCBI taxonomy): Eukaryota > Metazoa > Chordata > Mammalia > Pilosa > Myrmecophagidae > Myrmecophaga > Myrmecophaga tridactyla. The sequence goes on along the minus strand of PVIY010010886.1, from coordinate 59,493 downwards.
ACCATCCAAGGATGTACCTGTGAGATCTGTGCCCAGACCTCTGTGTCAGGCTGGTTTGAATAGTGACATGGCCCCTGATTTCTTTCTTTCTCCTTGAGCATCTTCAAAAAGAACTAGAAGTAGCTTTGAAAATCCAAATGTACCTTCCAAATAGTATATATAGGCTGCTTCATTTCGTGCAAGAAAGGGGAGAGAATATTTGATATTTTCTAATATTTCATAGTTCAAATGTTTTCAAATACTTGCAAAAAGAAACACTACAAGGAAAAATGAGAAGCAAAAAGCTACCTCTAGGAGGTAGGAGTGGGAGGGGTCAGAGGTGAACATGAGATTTTTTTGTGTATTCATTTTTGCCCACTTTTGGCTGTTGAACCATGTCATTGTTTAAGATGCTCAAAAATAAAATCAAGTCAAAAGTAAAATGAAAAGCATGCTCGCTTGAACCTAGCAACTGCACTGCTAGGAATTTCTCCCAAAAAGAAAAGTAGGCATAAATACGCACAGATAAAAGTAAAATGGTGTTTATGTGATTATTGATTGTATTTACTCCAAGAGTTTCATACCTGTCTTTATTATACAAATGTAATTGATGCCATTATTAGTTATATTATTAGTTACATTTAAAAGCCACTATGAGGACGATGCAGAACTGTTCGTGTGGATGTGGGAAGAAGATGGCCCAAGAGGGTAAGGGAGACTGAATGGTTAAGAGAGAAGAAGGCCAGGACCAGGTAGTTAGTCTACTGCAATCCCAGCTGGTCCCTGGCTGTGACCTTGGGCAAGTCAAACCTCTCTGTGCCTCATCTATAAAATGGGAATAAAAATAGAACCTAACCTCATGGGGATGTTGGGATTGAATGAACAGGCACGCAGAGAACTTAGGGAACCACTTAGTACATGGTCAGCGCTGGTATTTCATATAATTAAACGAAAAAGGTGAACAAAAAGGTATAATATGATCTCGTGGTGGGAGGTAGAAAGAAAGAAAACACACACACACAACCCCCCACACACACACAACCACACACACAGGTTTGTTATCTACACTGGAAAGTCTCAGAAAGACACTTAAGAAAGTCAGATGATGCTTCCCTCTGGGGAAAGGAAATAGGGGATTGGGGTAGTCTGTACCCCTCTGACACACCTGACATCTTTACCAGGAGCATATATTCTTTTATATAAAGCCAAAACAACACTCGTCTCTGTCCTTTAGTTAAAACACCCTTCACTCTGTTATTCTGTGATTGGCTCAGTCTCCTTCTCCATGAAGTAATTAGCAATTCGAGGACAAAGGGGTTCCTCTGGGAACGGAGGACTGGCTCCGACCCCATACCACATCACTCCCTGGGGCTCGAATGGACCCTGCCCGGGCTGGCTGCTGCAGCCCAGAGCCCCTTCCTCCCCAACTCCGGGTCTGCCACCTTGAGATCTGCTGCCCCAGGGCAGTTGTCTTCTCTGCACCAACTGATCTAAGAACATTCTGGCTCTTCCCAGAGCCTCCATCCCCCAAGGGTTTGGCAGCAGGAGCCCTAGAATTTTTTTAAAAAAGCACATAATTTGTGGCAAGTGGAGTTCATAATCTGTTAATTTATTATCGTTTCTGTCGACCTGGAGGGCCATTAGCAGAGGTAATAAAGGGAGATGTAATTATAGGATCTGAGGCCACTCCAGACACAGCTGCTGTCACTCGACAGCCCATATTTCATCAGCCGCTGGCGTTCTTCTCTCCCCAGCGGGGGCCAGACAGTGACTACCTGGGAGCGGGGCCTGTAGAGGGTCCCATGGGGAGGAGACCTCTGGGGGCCCCCTGCAGGGGCTGTGCAAACGTCAGCTGGCAGCCAAGGTAATGGTGACTCCCCAGGGATTGGGCAAGAGAAGGCCCTCCTGGCTAGTAGCCTCTAGGTGGCCTTGGAGGGGAGGAGAACAGACTAATAACAATTTGAGACTGCTTTTCATCAAGTGATACCCATGGCCTATTAGAGGCAACTGGCTCTCCTTATCTCACTCAAGGAAATAAGAGCTGAACACTAAAGATTTGGGCTCGCCCTCTGGGCAAACCAACACTTGCAAACATTCAACTCAGGATAAAGACCTGGCATTTGGGACAGGACTAAGTTCATTCTGACTGTAAAACAGAGGAGCTGCTATTCTGGAGCAAATCACAATCAGCCCCACGTTTCCTGTGGAGTTTGTGAAATTGTCCTGCAGGTTTAAAAATATGAGCAAAAGGCAGGGGAATCCTGGGACATGAGCTTGCATTCAAATGATCCACCCTTCCAACTCAGCCAGCCTCCTAGAATGTATCGACTTCTGTGTGGCAGCATGAGAAGTTGTGTTCACGGCATCTTATTGTCCCTCTGGGCTTTTTCTACCTGGGCCCTGTCCATCGCTCTGGAAGTCCTAACTCGTGTTCTGCTCTCTCCCCCTGCAGCCTAAGGAGCCTTCCTGCCTCCAAACTCCATTGTCTGGCTCTTCTCCCTGTGTTCTAAATATCTGCCTTGTCACGTTGGAGAAAAGGGAGGGGAGAAATGGGTGAGGGTAAAGATGAAACAGGATGGGCCACGGGTTGGTAGTGACTGAAGCTGGTGATGGAGCGTTCTTTATGCAATCTACTTTTGTATGTGTTTGAAATTTTCAATAATAAAGTCTGTTTTGTTAAATATCCATCTTATTCCTAAATGGGATTCTGGGGGTAGAAATTTTCTAATTCTGTGCATCAGCCACAGCTCACAGCAGCAAGGGAATTTGCACACTGTGTGCGCTCAATGAATGCATGCAAAAGGAAGTGTGAAGGGGCTCTCTCCAGGCCAAGCCCTGGGCTGGAGGCTGGAGGCTATTGCTGTATATGACATGGTTTCCTGTGCTGTAGGAAGGAGGCTGGGGATCCTCCTCAGAGTCAATTCCTGAGCAGTCTGAGTTACCAGTCCTTCCTGTTTGTCCAGAAACCAGATGTCCAGGAGCCAATATGGGTAGAGCCCCCACATGCATCCTCCATGCCCAACCTGCTCGCTCTCTCTCTCTCTCTCTCTGAAAGGGCTACTGAGCCAGTCTTAGGATGAATTTTCCATCTAATCTGAGATGAGATTAAGTTGATTAGTTTAAAAATATCAGGCACTTGATGTATCATCGCCTTTACTGTGAAGTTTACATGCAACGGCAGGAGACTCTACTAATTAATTTTACCTTAAACACTGGAAGGTCAGGCCCAAATAATTCAGAATGCAGATTTATGCAAAATAGGCAAATTAGCATTTGAGACAGACAAATGAGCTCCTCTATTTATTTAATTTTTTGATCAAAAAGAATTCAGGGCAGGCCACAGTGGCTCAGCAGGCAGAGTTCTCCCCTGCCATGCTGGAGATCCAGGTTTGATTCCCAGTGCCTGCCCATGCGAAAAAAAAAAAAGAATTCAGCTTTGGACAAGGAGAAATGACAATACGAAAAGAGGCTTTTATTGCAATTAATAACAGCAACAGCCGTGGTAACAGTCTCTGCCATTGATCAAGCGCTCACTATGTGTGGGGGCTGGGCCAAGCGGGTGCCATCCTCCCAATTATCATGTGGGGGTCAAGGGGTGTTCGGTTATGGTCCCATTTTACAGATAAAGACACTAAAGCTCAGAAAAATTAAATACCTTTCACAAGGCCAGTAAGGGTAGAACTAGGAACAGATCCCAGGTCTGCCTGGTTCCAAAATCTATGCCCTTAGAAAGCACTTTGCTCTACCCACCACCCTCTTGGTTTGAAAACCACAAGCTGGAGATGGAGCTGGGAGGTGGGGAGGCACAGAGAAGGATGGGTGCAGGGAGACAGTGTCTTCAGGTCTCACTCTGTAGTGCCTCCTGGTCTCCCTCCATTCCCTCGGAGGTAGTGTGAAGCTGGGAGGTTAGAAGGGTGGATCATGTCTGAGATAAGAAGGGAGAAGCATCCCAGGGGGCCACCAGCAGCCGCTCCTGAGCTTTGCTCTGATGCAGAATCTGGTCACTCCAGAAGCGGAGTGTGAGCCGGTGGGTGGGCGCAGGGGCGGGGTAGCCGTACCTGATTTGGCCCTGGGTTAGTGGAGCAATCCAGGCTGAGGTGTCTTAAGCACTGGCCTGACCTCCTGTCTGTGCTGAACCAGCAATGGGCAAATTCAGAAACTCCTGAGTGCATAATCCCAGGAGGTTGAGCTCCTTAGTGAGGACACACCAGCCCAGATCCCCGTGAGCTCACCCCTGAGTCAGAATCCTGGATGCCACCAGGAGCTCCCTGCAGAGGGAGTTCTAGGCTTCCTGCCAGCTAAGGTTCAGCCAGAACCACCGCTGTGCCATCCATCTCTCTGGGAGCCCCTCTTCCCAGGAAGGCTCCTCCTGCGATCTGTGCGCACACAAGCTCTTACACACATGTGAGGGCTTTCCGTTCCACACATCAACTGTGGGCTTGGCGTCTATATAGGACACCTTTGTCATATAGTCATGCATGCCATATTCATCTTTCAGAGCCAGTGACAAACAAATGATGTACAAACAAGAAGATAAACTGTCCTGTGTCACACAGCTACTAAGAATTTAAGTCCACGGTGGATCTTTATTAGGATTACAGGGGTCTCTACCACACACCAGGAGCCAAGGTGTTAGAATTCTAAAGGAGTTAAGGAGTAAATTGCACAAAGAATTTAGAAAAGTCCCTAATAGGTGTGTAATGCAGATTAAGTGGATGTTGGCATCTTCAAAACTAAAATTGAAAACCAACTCACACTGCTACCCAAACCATTAAGGCTGAAAGAGGGATTTGGGGCCATGTGCAATGAAAAGAAGTCCATAATGCCTAAAACACATTACACACACTTTCTGTGGTCGAAATGTTCTTAAAATCATAGATCCCAAATAAAGAGACGTCCCTTAGAGATTAAGCAAGGGGCAATAGCAAGTGAACAAGCTGGTGCTAGCTCGGGCCAGGTACTGTGTCAAGCGCTCATACATGCTATCTCATTTCAGCCTCACATCAAACCCCATGAAGGAGGCCCTACTGCTATTTTCCTTTTCCAGACAGGTCAAGTGACCTGCCCAGGGGCACACAGCAAGTAGGTTGCAGATGCAAAATTTGAATCCGGAGCTGATTCCAAAGCCCAATTTCTTAACTGCTGTACTCCACCTGCTTCTAATATGATGGAGGGTCAGTCCCTCGTCCTTGTTGTTTTCTATAATAATTCCAATAAAGTCTACAGGAAAATCCTCCTCTTTCACCTTCAAAGTTCAAGGAACTTGCTCTTTCAATATTACCTATTATAGATCCAATCATAATATCCACCTCTAGAGTTGTAAGGTGTTCCAAAAAGCCCTCACCCCCACATCTTTCTCCATCCCTGCACTTCCTAAACATTACTGGATCTTCCAAACACCTGCTCCCATCCACTCTTACAAGGAGAGAAAAAGAGCCCAGAGGGAAACAGGCTTGCCAACACTTCATGAGCTCCTGGGTGCCAAGCTCCCATTCATCAGAACCACGGCCACTGGGCAGGCAGTGGGGAGACTGGCTGGGAGCCCCTGGCTCCATCTCCCCCTATCCCTACAAGACTCACCTGGGATGTGTTTGGCCCAGCCAATGATGACGACGAGCTCCCTGTCCGCCAGGTCGCAGAGAGTGGTCAGGGCCTTGATGTCCCCCTCAGGCATGCCGGGGGGAGGCATGGCGTAGAGCTTATCTGGCTCAGCCACCAGAAGGTATGAGACAATCTTGGTCACTGCAAGGACCAAAGAGGGAAACATAAATGCCTTCAGGTCAGGGATGTAGCCCAGGATGGGTCAGGAGGAAATGTCAGGCTCCTAAGACCCCTCAGAGAGGTCACATGTGGCTGTACGGTTCCCTTTCTAACTCCACAAAGTTGCTGGCCGAGGAGATATGGGCTGTTGAAAAGTATCCCTCTCCATGGGAAATGGCCTGGTAAATTCTCCTGGGAAGACACTGCAGAGCAGCTTTGGGTAAGTGGTAAGGGGGCATGTTCTAGATGTCAGAGCCCATGGCTTCTTAGATTGGGCTTCATTTGGTGCTTCATTCTGTGACATTCACATGGAAAGGTGTTTGGAATGAAGCCCCAAGTACCCCATACCAGTGCCTGGTGCTGATGTCATCTCCCCAAATGATGCCAGATGTTCCAGGTACAGATGCTGGGGAAAAGGGCCTGGACTGCCCTGGCACTCACATGGCTTTTTAGCAGGTGGAGAAATCTGTAGGCTCAAGTAGGGGCTGCTCTCTGAGTCCAGCCGCCGCTTGTACTTCTGCCGACCTCCACGTACTCGGTCAAGACGCACACCTATTGGGGAAGAAAGGGAGGTCTCGAAAGTTATTAAACATCACCAGTGGTCCCCAAATGTCTTTTGTATTTAAAAAGTGGCTAAGTTCTTTAGGGCTGAGCCTTTTCCAGCTGCCCCATGGCCAGCCTCAAGTCAAGTGGCTGGATGGTCTTATAACATTGGAAGAGTCATGGCCCATCACAGTTGCTGCAGGCCTGCTCCTGCCGCTCTGGGTTCAGCATCCTTCTGAAATTCATCCCAAGCAAACTTCAGCCCTTGAGGTTTTATGTCTTCAAAAGGAAAAACACAATAAAAGCACTCCATCAAGTATTGGGAGGAGTCCCATTCTTTTAGATCTGCTTTGAATCCAGGGAGGGTGGGTTTAACTTCTCAAGATACGAAAGGAATCCATGCCATTGGCAGGCACTTTGAAAGAGCTAAAATAAAAATTTTCAAACTTTTCACATAAAAAGCTTCTGGGTCCCATGACAAACTTTGGGATCTGTCCTGTAATTACATGCTGAAGAGTGCTTTGAAAACTATTGCTTTTTTTCTTTCTTTGCTTTGTATAGATGTTATATTATACAATTTAAAAAATTTAAAAAGAAAGGCATCTGGGTTAGTGCTCATTAAAACAACCATTTCTGGAGAGCACAGGCACAAAATGATGGAGGACGAAGTTTTATAAATCACTCCCTCTGCTAGGAAAATGAAAAGGCTGGAAACAGAGACTGGAATTAACTAGGCAGTAATTCTGGAACCAGGATGGGTATTTAGAACAACTACAAAGTGTCAGAGGAAGGGAAAGGTTGTCAAGAGTTCAGCTTTTATAAGTGAAAACAACCCAGTAACCAGCCACAATGCAGCAGCTGCAGAAAGGGCTGTGGCTGCAGCTGCGGCCACACAGCTGGATTATGGGAGTGGCTGGCTGGGCCCAGGGCTAGCAGAGGAAGCTTCCTTCTCTAAAAAGTGGGGTCAAGGGTTGAGGTCGGTCCAAGAGATCCCTGAGGGACCAGTGCGAAGCTGGCCTCAGTTTTGGCCCTCTAGGTAGAATCCAGGACTTAAAGACCTCATGCATATTTTCACTGGTTATGTTTCTTTCACTTTCCTGTGTTTGGTCTAGTGGATCCCTGAAAACCCAGCCTTGGTTTCTTTCAGAAGCAGCATCTTCTGCTCAATAACAGCATCTACAGGGACATAAAGAATCAGTGCACTTCTCTCTCTCTCACTCTCTTTCTCTCTGTTTTATATTTCTGGGTCTGGTGATAAGCAAGGATGCTGGCCAAGTTTTGGCCTCAAAAACCAAAATGCTCCCACCATTCAGGGATGAGCAGAAGGAAGAGGTTGGTAAATTATGTTAAACAACTGGATATTGCTCTCTCCACATCAGGGCCACTAGTTTTCAGCTTCCCATTGGCACATAACATGAGATTTGAAAAAGCAGTGCACTTCATGATGTTTTTTCATTTTCCTCTTGTTTTGTGTGTGTGTGTGTGTGTATGTGTTTTGCTTGTTAGTATTTTCTCCTTTACTTTATTTTTTTTCTCTCTCTCGCTTTCCTTCCCCACCCCACCCCTTTTTCTAGTCTGGTGGACTGAAGATGGAACTAGTTTTCCAGAGTGACCACAACATAATACTCAGAATGTCCAGTTCTCAATAACACCAACAACAAAAATTACAAATCACATCAGGAGATAGGAAAATATGTCCCAGTCATAGGGAAAAAAGAATATGATAGAGAATATTCCACAGGAAATGGAGCCTTTGGAATTACCAGTCAAATATCAAATAGAATTGAGGGACTAAAAAAAAAAAAAAAATGTATGGACAGAGAACTAGATTAAATGAAGAAAACAATATATGGACAAAATGAGAATGTTAATAATGAGACAGAAATTATACAGAAAAATTAAATGGAAAATCTGGAATTCAAAAGTACAATAACTGAAATGCAAAATTCAACAGAGGGATTCAAGAGCAGATTGGAAGAGGCAGAAAAAAGGATCAGCAAACTTTAAGACCAAACAATTGAAATTGCCCAGGTTGAAGAAATAGAAACAAAAAGGAATGAAAAATAAAAAATGAAGAGAGCCAAAAGTATCTATGGGCTACCATCAAGCAAACCAATATATGCATCATTAGAGTTCAGAAGGAGAGAGAGAGATGAAGGGCTTGAAAAAATATTTGAAGAAATAATAGCAGAAAATTTTCAAAATCTGATGAAAGATATGAACATACAAATCCAAGATACTCAACCAATGCCAAGCCCAATGAACCCAAAAAGAAAAAGATCTACCCTGAAACACATTATGGTCACATCATCCAATGTCAAGTACAAATTCAGAATCTTAAAAACAACAAGAGAAGTGATATATCACATATAAGAAATCCTTAATAAGAGTAAACATCTTATTTATCAAAAGAAACCATGCTGGCCAGAAGATAGCGGGGAGGAAATATTTGAAGTACTGAAAGGAAAAAAACTGTTACCCAAGAATAATAGACCTGGCAAAACTGTCCTTCAAAAATGAGGGAGCCGGACTTGTAGGGAAGATGGTGGAGTAGGGAGCTCAAGGACTCAGTGCTCCCACTATTCAGGGAAGAGCAGAAGGAAGAGGTTGATAAATTACGGTAAAGAATTGTATATTGCTCTCTACAAACCACGGCCACTAGCAACCATCCCCCCAATTTCATGGCAGGCCAATGCAGGGTCCAGTCACTGGATAGTTAGATTGGGTTAGTTAGGTTAGATTGGAATCAATCTAATCAAATGTTCCACCCTACAATATTGAATCAAGATTGTAGAGCATGGTTGCCCCCATAAGATTGGATCAGGATTGAAAGAACATGGGTTTTTCAAAGTTCTTTCACTGTTCATGGGTTTTTCAATGTTCTTTCACAACACTGGCTAGTGACTGGTGACAGAAAAGGATATAAAAATCCTCTTCCCAGGCAGGCCACCGTGGCTCAGCAGGCAGAGCTCTCACCTGCTATGCTGGAGGTCTGGAGTTCGATTCCTGGTGCCTCCTGCCCATTTGCAAATAATAAAAAAAAAAAATCCTCTTCCCCATGAACAGGGGTATGCAAAACTGATCACTGATCATGGCTTTTGATAGCAAATCCAAATCCCTGGGTTCTGGCTATGAGGGCAGCTATTGTTTCAATCCTGCCCTGGAAACTTAAAGACTCGGGACTTCCTCAGAGCTGCAGGAGAAAGTTAGCTGAAGAGCTGCAGAAGGATGTAACAACTGTAAATATATAGGCACCTGTTCGGGTTTGAAACTCTTGTGTACCCCCAGAAAACCCATGTTCTTTCAATCCTGATCCAATCTTATGGGGGCAGCCATGCTCTACAATCCTGATTCAATATTGTAGGGTGGAACATTTGATTAGGTTGATTCCATAGAGATGTGATGTAAATAATTGTGGGTGTGACCTTTTGATTAGATGGAGGTGTGACTCCACCCATTCAAGGAAGGTCTAGATTAGTTTACTGGAGTCCTTTAAAAGGGGAAACATTTTGTAGAAAGCTCAGAAGTGACAAAGATGCAGATATCTGGAGATCGAGACATAGCCTGGGTGCTAAGCAAGAGCTCACAGAAATAGCCAGAACCTAAAGAGAAGAAATCTCTGGCCCTGGGAGATGCTAAGGTAAGAGATGAAACCCAGAGTTTTGCCCTGGAGCAGCAAAATGTAGACCCACAGACACTTAGAGGAAGTCATTGGAATCAGAGTCAGGAAGGAATGGAACCAGGAACAAGAATCAGCAGATGCCAGCCATGTGCCTTCCCATGTGACAGACATCAACCTGTCTTTGGAGTCAAGGTATCTTTCTCTGGATGCCTTAGTTTGACATTTTTATGGCCTTAGAGATGATTAAGATAACTTTATAAATCCTATTTATAAAAGCCATTCCACTTTTGGTATATTGCTTTCTGGCAGCATTATCAAACTAAAACAGCACCTAACAATAGAGCCCCAAAATCTATGAAGCAAATACTGATAATATTTGAAGGGAGAAACTGACATTTATATCAATAGCAGGAGACTTTAACACAACAGTCTCAATTATACATAGAATATCTAGTCAGGAAATCAATAAGGAAGTACAGGACTTGAATGATACATTAAACCAACTAAACCTAAAGACATATATAGAATACTGTACCCAACAAAAACAGAATACACATTCTTCTCAAGTGTAAATAAATCATTCTCCAAGAAGGGCCATATATTGGGTCACAAAACAAGACTCAAAAAATACAAAAATTTTGGAATCATACAATTCTCCGACTACAACAGAATGAAGCTAGAAATCAATAACAAAGGAGAAAAAGGGAAATTCACAAATATATACTCTTAAAGAACCAATGGGTTAAAGAGGAAAACAGAAGTGAAATTAGGAAACATCTTGAGGTGAATGAAAATGAACATACAGCACAACAAAACTAATGGGATACAGCGAAGGCAGTGTTGAATGGAAAATTTAGAGTTCCAAATGCTTACATTAAAAAAGAAAGATTTCAAATTGACGACCTACCCTCAAAACTGGGAGAATTGAAAAAGAAAATAATAATCCCAAAGGAAGTAAAAGGAAGGAAATAAAGATTAGAGCAGAGATAAATGAAATAAAAAGCAAAAAACACAATAAAGAAAATCAACAAAACCAAAAGTTGGTTCTTTGAAAGGATTAACAAAATTCACAAACCTTTAACTAGACAAAATGTGAATAACTAAACTCAGAAATGAAAACAAGGACATCACTACCAACTCTGCTGAAATTAAAATGGTTATAAGTGGATACCATGAACAACTGTATGCCAGCAAATTAGATAACCTAGATGGAATGCAGTAATTTCTAGAAACAAACAAACTATGTATATTGACTCAAGAAGAAATAGAAGATCTCAATAAACCAATTGTTAGTAAAGAGATGGAATCAGCAATGAAGCCTCTCAACAAAGAAAAGTCCAGGACCAGAGGGTTTCACAGGAGAATTCTGCCAAATATTCCAAGAAGAATAGATCTGATTCTCCTCAAACTCCTTCAAAAAAAACTGTAGAGGAGGGAACACTCCTTAACTCATTCTATCAAGCCAACATCACCCTCATACCAAAATGGATAAAGATATCACAAGAAAAGAAAATTATAAGCCCATATATTTTATGAATATAGATGCAAAATCCTCAACGAAATGCTAGCAAAATGAATCCAACAGCATATTAAAATAATCATACACCATAATCAAGTGAGATGTATCCCAGGTATGCAAAGTTGGTTCAACATAAGAAAATAAATTAATGTGATGCACCACATTAACAGAATAAAGGGAAGAAGCACATGATCATCTCAATTGACACAGAAAAGGCATTTGACAAAATATAGCGCCCTGAGAAGTCAATAAAAACACTTAGAACACCAGGAATAGAAGGAAATTTCCTCAAAACGATAAAGGGAATATATAAAAAGCCCACAGCTAACATCCCACTTAATGATGAAAGGTAGAAAGCTTTCCCTTTAAGATCAGGAACAAGATAAGAACGCTCACTGTCATCACTGTTAATCAACACTGTACTGGAAGTTCTGGCCAGAGCAATTAAGTAAGAAAAAGAAATTAAAGGCATCCAAATTGAAAAGGAAGATGGAAAACTCTCCCAATTTGCATATATGATCCTATATTCAGAAAATCCTGGAAAATCCACAACAAAACTCCTAGAGCTAATAAATGAGTTCAGCAAAGTAGTAGGGTACAAGATCAACACCCCAAAATCAGTAGTATTTTTAAACACAAGCAATGAACAATCAGAACAAGAAATCAAGAAAAAAATTCCTGTCACAATAGCAACCGAAAGATACAAATGTTTAGGAATAAGCATAACCAAGGATGTAAAGGACTTGTACACAGAAAACTATAACACATTGACAAAAGAATTAAGGAAGATCTAAAAAAAATAATAATAAAGATATTCCATGTTCCTGGAAGACTAAATATCATTAAAATTTCAATACCACACAAGGCAATTTATAGATTCAATGTAATTCCAATAAAAATTCCAACAATCTTCTTTGCAGAAATGGAGAAGCTAATCATCAAATATATATGGAAGGGTAATGGGCCCTGGATAGCTGAAGACATTTTGAAAAAGAAGAATGAAGTTGGAGGACTCACATACCACAGTAATCAAAACAGTATGGTATTTGCTCAAGGATAGGCATATAAAGCAACGGAAACAAAATAAGAGCTTGGAAATCAACCCTTACATTCATGCTCAACTGATTTTTGACAAGGTGGCAAAGACCACTCAACTGGGAAAGCATACTCTCTTCAATAAATAATGCTGAGAAAACTGGATCTCCATTTGTAAAAAAAAAAAAAAAAAAATGGAGGAGGACACCTACCTCACACCATATACAAAAATCAACTCAAAATGGTTCTAAGACCTAAACAAAAGAGCTAGAACTATCATACTCTTAGAGGAAAACATTGGGAAGCATCTTCAGGACCTTGAGTTAGGCAATGGTTTTTTACACTTTACACTCAAAGCACAAGCAACAAAAAGAAAAAATAGATAAATGGGACCTCCTCAAAATAAAAACTTTTGTTCCTCAAAGGACTTTATCATGAAAGTGAAAACACAACCTACACAATTGGAGGAAATATTTGGAAACCACATATCTAATAAAAGATTACTATCCAGTATATATAAAGAAATCCTTCAACTTAAAAAACAAAAAGACAAATGACCGAATTAAAAAATGAGTGAATACTTGGACATCCCTCCAAAGAAGATATACAAATGACCAGAAAGAACATGAAAAGATGCTCAACATCATTACATCATTAGCCATGAGGGAAATGCAAATCAAAACCACAATGAGATACCATTTCACACCCATTAGAATGGCTGCTATTTAAAAAGTGGAAAATAGGGCACTGCAACAGTGGCTTAGTGGCACAATTCTCGCCTGCCATGCCAGAGACCCAGGTTCAATTCCCAGTGCATGCCCATGTCCCCCCCCCCCCCAAAAAAAGGTAAAAAATGGAAAATAACAAGTGTTGGGGAGGAAGTGGGGAAATAGGAACACTCATTCATTGCTGGTGGCAATGTAAAATGGTGCAGCCACTATGGATGATAGTTTGACAGTTTTTCAAAGAGCTTAATATAGAACCACCATATGATCCAGCAATCCCACTACTAGGTACATATCCCAAAGAATTAAAACCAAGGTGTGTCACTTTGAAACCGTTGCGTACCCCAGAAAAACCATGTTCTTTAATCCTGATTCAATATTGTTGGGTGGGATCTTTTAGATTAAGTTGTTTCCATGGAAATGTGACCCACCCAATTGTGGGTGGGATCTGTTGATTAGGTGGTTTCTATGGAGATGAGTCTCCACCCTTCAAGGGTGATCACTTACTGGAGTCCTTTAAGAAGGAAGGATTTTGGAAAAAGCTTGAGAGCTGACAGAGACAGACATTTGGAGATGCAGAAAGAAAACACCCTCAGGAAAGCTGTTAGAAACCAGAGGCCAAAAGACCAGAAGACATCTGCCACATGACTTCCCAGATCAGCCTTTCTTGAGTCAAGGTATCTTTATCTGGATGCCTTAGTTAGACATTTTTATGGCCTTGGTACTGTAAAATTGTAACTTAATAAATTCCCTATATAAAGGCAAACCCATTTTTGGTACGTTGCATTTCCGGCAGCATTAACAAATTAAAGCACAAGGTGTTTAATTAGAGAAATTGTGGGTTTACAGAACAATAATGCATAAAATGCTACTTGGGCAGAATTTGGATCCTTTAGTCAGGTTTTCCTAAATTCTTTTAAGAGGTGTCCATGCTCAACTGCTTGAGCTTTGTTGTGGCAACCCCCTTCCTGAGGTTGCTTACGGGCTGTTCTTCACTTTGTTTCCAAGGCTGAGGAACAGAAAGTAGCTTCTGCTTTGAGGAGGTGGAAGTTGAGTATACGTTTCTTTTTTACTGTGACTTGTTTAGGACCGCATTTTACAAAATGCCTTGTTTTATTTATTATTATTTCTGGAAAGGAAAGTTCTATTAAAATTATTTTAGTTTAATATAGAATAGTTTTTTCTAATTAGGATTCATTTTGAAAAATTCTGAATTTAATTCAAATGCATGCCAATACCTTCCAAAGTAAGGTAATATTCATTGACAGTTGTTCTCATCAGATGGCCTAGAGAAATTTCTGGAATATTCACAATCAAAGATTCCTTAATAATGAATGTCTTTGACTTAAATCTAACCAAAAACTGCAACATTATTCTTTGTACATTTTCACTATATAGTGTTAACAAGCTCAGTTGCAAACGAATAAAATAATTAAACTATTTGTTTACACACAAAAAAATATATATACAAGAGTCCCATATACCACTCTATTATTTACACATTGAATTGGTGTGGTACATTTGTGACAATTGATGAAACACATTTTTTAAATGGAATTACTAATTAAAAGGAGAGTGGAGGTGGCTATATTAAAAGCAGATAGAACGGACTTTAAGTAAAAAACTGTTATGAGAGGCAAAGGACATTATATATCAATTAAAGGGTCAATTCAACAATTATAAACATACATGCACCTAACAGCAGACCCCCAAAATATATGAAGCAAACATGGACAGATTTCAATGAGAAACAGACAGTTCTACAATAATATTTTGTGATTTCATACAACACTTTCAATGCTGGCTAGAACATCTAAACAGAAGGTCAATAAGGAAATACAGGACCTGAACAATACTATAAACCAACTAGAACTAACCAACCGTATAGAACACTTCACCCAAAAAGAGCAGAATACAAAGTCTTTGCAAGTGCTTATGGATCTTCTTCTTTAATGGACCCCATCTGCTGGGGCTCAAGCGAAGTCTAAATAAATTTTAAAATATTGAAATCATAAAAAGTAACCTTTCTGACCACAGTGAAATGAAGCTAGAAATCAAGAACAGAAGGAAAACAGAAAAATGTGTGAAAATTAAACAGCCCACTCTTAAACAACCAATGGGTTAAAGAAGAAATTAAAAATATCTAAAGTTAAATGAAAACATGACACAACATACCAAGACTTATGGGATGCAGCGATGGCAGTGTTCAGAGGGAAATTTATAACTGTGAATGCTTATATTAAAAAAGAAGAAAGATCTCAAATTAATAACCTAACATTACATCTTGAGGAACTAGAAAAATAAGCAAAATAAACCCAAAGTTGGGAGAAGAAAGGAAATAATTAAGATTATAGCAGAGATAAGTAAAATAGGTAATAAAAACGCAACTGAGAATAAACAAAAGTTGGTTTTTTGAAAAGAAAATCATAAAATTGATAAACCTTTAGCAGACTGGCAAAGAAGAAAGAGAAAATATTCAAATAAATCAGAAATAAAAATGATTCTATAACTCCTGAACTTACAGAAATAAAGAGATTATAAGAGAATAATATGAACAACAGTACACCAATAAACTAGATAGTCTAGAAGAAGTGAAAATTTCCTAGAAATATAATTATCTAAATTGACTCAAGAAGAAATAGAAAATGTCAACAAATCTACAACCAGTACAGAAATTAAATCAATAATCAAAAACCTTCCACCAAAGAAAAGTCCAGGAACAGATGGTTGAATTCTACCAAACATTTAAAGAAGAATTAATAGCAATCTTTCTCAAATGCTTCTAAAGAACTCAAAAGGAGGGAATATTTCCTAATCCATTCCTTGGGGCCAGCATTATCCTGATACCAAAGCCTGGTAAAGATATCACATAAAAAGAAAATTACAGACAATTTCCTTATAACGTAGATGTGAAAAATCTTAACAAAATATTAGCAAGCTGAATGTAACAGCATATTAAAAGATTGTACCCCAGGACCAAGTGCAATTCATCCCAGGAATGCCAGGATGTTTGAACATACAAAAAGCATTCAATGTAATATAGCACAGGTGACATGACTTTATAAATGGGAAACCCAAAAGAATCCACAAAAAACTATTAAAGCTAATAAACGCGTTCAGCAAAGGGGCAGAGTACAAGATCAACACAACAAAACAATCATATTCCTAGACACTAGCAATGTACAATTTGAAGAAGAAATAAAGAAAACAATTACATTTACAGTAAAACTTAAAGTGTAAAGTGTCCAGGAATAAATTTAACTAAGGATACAAAACACTTGTGTAAAGAAAACTACAAAACACTGCTGAAAGAAATTGAAGACCTAAATAAATGGCAAGGTATCCCATATTCATGGCTTGGAAGAGTTAATATTGTTAAGATGTCAAGATTACTCAAAGTAATACATAGATTCAGCAGATTAGAATGTTCTGGTGAGACTTTGACTCACATTTGCATGCCTGATTTGGTACACCCAACCATTCCAACCTCCTTCATGTAGACCGGAAGGTCCAGGCAGACAAATGTAGGAAGGATGATTCCTCCCTCGAAGGTTTTTTTGGGAAAAGTTTCCTGTTGGGAGAGTTTTCCTGACCCCACCTTGTACCCCTGCCTTCCACCCGAGGTGAGCCATGCCTCCACCAAGCTCTGCTCTCCCTTAGAAGACCAACAAGACCAAGACTGAAAATGTCAAACTACACTCATAAAGGATGGTGAGGACCTCCATTTCTGAGCACCTACTATGTGCCAGGACCTTTTGTACTTTCACTCTTGAGTCCAGTACGAGCCCCTGACCACCACAGTGGCCTTCTCTCTGGGAAGCCAGTCTAACGAGCTCTCCCCCGCACCACACTGCCTAATCCCAGGCAGTTGTCAACCAGAGTGGGAACTGCCCAATAAAAAATAAAATGGAGCACTCCTTCCCTTGGAAAGGCAAGAAGATGGGCAGCTGTCCCTCCACCATGGCCTCCATCCAGAATGCCTCTGTCCTTTCACAATACCTGGCCTTTAGTGGGCATTCTAGAAAAAAATTTGATGAATACAAGATTGGAGGCAACTCCCTCTCCTTTAGCCCCATGTCAACTTGAGTGGTTCCTCATGTGCTCCAAGGACACACTGGGTTTCCCTCCTGACTGGGCACCCCTAAGGCCAGGGTTGTACACTGTCCTGCTCTAGGGTTTTTTAGGGTACTGGAAACACAGTGGGTGCTTAGGGAATGGGAGATTGTTATTATTATTATTATTATTATTATTATTAATATTCTTTCCCAGTTCTGTGTACCGCTTTCTTGTAAATCATGATAATGATGATAATGAGCACAGCGTTTGTTGAGTATTTTCGGTATGTATTACTCTATTTAATCTACAGAATAACTCCATGAAGCAGGTTCTAGCATCTCTACTTTACAGATAAGAAAAACTAAGGTGGGGAGAGATTCAGTAATTTGTCCTTGTCACACAGCTATTTAAGAGCCATTACCCAAGCTCCTTGCTGCTCTGGTATATGACCTCTCAGACCACAGCAGGTTTAAGCTCTCCTCTAAATTTTCTCCTCCAGATTTTTACAGCACAATGGTCAATAGCTCCAATCATTAAGTGTATCAATTATCAAGTTATTCTTAAAAAATAAAATTTAAAGAAGCAGCCTGTTGGGCTTAATTAACTGGGTATGAAACATGTTTGCCCCTTGTTGCTTCCCCTCTGCTTTACCAAGTCTTACCCTGTGCACAAGCCCATAACCACTTCAACCCAAGGGAACCAAAGGTCAAGGCCCCAGACCCATCTCTACCCCTTAAGGCTTTGTCATCTGGTAAGGGAGAGGAAGCAATGATCTTACCAACTCTACCCACTGCATTTGGTTTGGTTTTATTACACACAAAAATGATGTTATGGCAAGGAAATATTTGGTAAATTGGGAAGCAATTCCAGTTGTCTCTTAAATTGCTCCAAAGTTTTGACATTCACCTGCATTTCACATGCAACTGTGATTAAATGCATTCTTAGAGGACAAGGGCCCATGTCCCTGCCCCAGTGCCATCCAAACACTGTCACACACACAGGGTTTGCTAATGATCATTTGGGGGCTGTGGCATGGAGTGGGGTAGGGACTGAGTTTTGTGGCATAGACAGGTGTTTCCCAACCCAGGTTTGTCTAGTCTGGGGTTGGAGAGATGTGGCCTAGGAGAAGGGGCCTTATCCCCCATGCTCGCACTGCTCCCAGACGCATGTATTGTCCTGGACTCACCCTTTAGGTCCAGCTCAAATGCTGTCTCCCTGGCAGAGTTGGGCACACACTTTGCTGGGATCCTTTGCTCATTCTCCATTATAGCAATTATGGTAAAAACAACCTCAATGCATCACAATACACCATACACTCATCTTCCTGGTGGACTGTTGGCAATTCCTGGGCAAGGTCTTTCATTCCCCTATAAAGCCCAATCTCAAAGCTCGGTAAACAAGACTCTTGGTGTGGGGCTTCTGTTCCCTTCCAGAGCTTGTCCATTCAGCCTCTAGAAATTAATTCCCTTCCTTGAGAAAGTTTCCCCTTGCCTTGAGCTAATTCTGTCTCCTAATTACTCCACTCCCCACCCTCCATCCCAGTTCTGCCTCTTGGAGCCCCCTCAAGAGCACTACTTCCCTCATGTGACGGCACTTTATGAATTTGACTATCCTCCTTTCATGGCCAAGTACCTTCAAAATCTTTAAATTCATGTTTTCAGGTCAGTCACCTTCCTGCCTTGTCTCTATTGACATGGTTTGCTCAGAACTGAGAACCATCAGCTGCTCGAGCAAGTGTCTGACCTCCCCTGCTCTCTGCCTGACAGACATTGGGAACTCTCCTGATACTATTTGGTTTTAGATTTTTCTTGAGTAACTGCTCACCATTTTACTAAACAAAAAGAAGATGCTCCCAAAAAGACAATGGTATGAAATGAGTTGTCATCCTGACTACTCCAGCAAGATACCGTGTCATGAATCCTTTATAGGTGGACCACCAAATTCCAATGGCGGGGTCAGGCAGACACTTTTAATTGTCTACCCAATTTCCATTTCAGTGCCCCTCTTCCTTGCCAACATAACCAGGACTTTGTTTGTGGAGGCAAAAGTGGCCTTACCCAGTCAGCCAGTCCCAGCCATCCTGTTCCCCACTTTCTCAACTTTCCTGGTAGCAAGAGGTGGCCGTATGACCTGGTTCTGACCATTGGAATGAGCAGGGCAGACCATGGGGTGAGGTTGGGCGGTCGCTTCTGGGAATGGTTTTGCTTTTCCAGAAGAGGCTGATGTGCTTGGCGCTGTTCTTTCTCCCTTTCTCCTGCCCTAACAGAGTCTGAAGTGAAGCCCAGAGCTGTGTCAACTTCCTTGAGAGCACAAGGTAGCCAAGCAAAGATATGAAAGAAAACCCGAGAAGAAGAAAGAACCTGAGGCTCTCTGATGATATGTATGGCTGAGAGAAGCCTTACACAGGCAGCACTCGCCCACCCCCAGACTTCTTGTGAGATGGGAATCAAACTCGTGTACGGATGCTTGAGCCACTAGCAGTCATGTTCTCTGTAGCTTGCGACAGCAAGCAATTTTCACTGATTCAATGTGCAATTACTTTTTAAATTAGGATGTGTGAGTCGTGCAAACACCAAATAAAACAAAAGGAGAAAAATGAACAAGAAATGAAAGTTGCCTTATTATTTGTGTTCCTGTATTAGGAAAATATCTAAAAAGTAGACAGAGGAATCACATTAAAATACTAATTAATTGACAATTACAGGGATTATACATTGCATCAGCTTATTGATACTTTCTGATATTTAAAAAAGCATTAATAGTACTCAAATATTATAATAAATGCATACCCTTTGTTTTAATCACTGCTCAACAACACTTGATCCCCTTATGAGTCTTCAAGCTGAACCCCTTCCAGGTTGGGGAGCTGTCCCCTTTCTTGGCCAACTTGACAAACACCTAAGTCTTGCAAGTACAATTATAAGCAGAAGTTCACATCTATTGATTACCTGGTACAGCTTTCTGCTCCAAGCAGTCCATGTTTATTATTCCACTTAAGGCTTGCAAGGACCCTATGAGGGAGGTTCTAATATTATCCAGTATTATGATAAAAGTGAGGCTAAGAGAGGTGGAGTAACTTGCCTAAGGTCACACGGGTAGGAAGGCATGTCTGACCCCAGAGCCGAGGGTCTCAGCCACCCTGGCATCCTGCCTCACTCAAGCCACCAAGAGACCCTGAACCACAACCTCGTGTACACCTCCAAGGGCACATTAACCTAGACTACCGCCCAAATGATGCCTCCTGGAATTGTGCCTCGTGGTGGCACCATTCTGGCCTGCGTGAGTATAAAACGGGCTGCCTCACCGCTGCTGCAGGACCCTGCCCAGAACATGTGTGAGAGCTGCAGGTGTGGGATCTGCAGAAGACCCCTGCTGAGGCATTGTGTTGTCAGAGCCAGGCAAGCCTCTGTAGGAGCATGCTTTGCAAGCTGGAGGGTGGGCCGGTGTTCTTCGCAGGCTCCACACCTCTACCCTGGCCCAGGGATCCTGGCCCTCTGGCTTCCAATCAGGCTTGCTGCTGGGAGGCACAGGCAGAGGACCGGAGAGCAGGGAAATCAGATATTTATCACACCAGTCCCCCTTCCCTTCCTGCTGGGCCGCAGGTTGGCATAAACTTTGTCCTCTAACCACAGTCATAGTTCTTCTGGGCTCCTGCAACAATTCCCGCCCTGATCCCTGAAGGCTGGGGATGTTAATGGATCCCCGCTGTTGCTAGTCCCCAGGGCATCACCACTTCTTGTTGGCTTCCTGACCCCACCTACCCTTCTGTGAGCTCCGTGAAGGACCACCTCTTCCTGCCTGAGACAGAAAAAGCTGGACTGTACCTGGTCACCCTTCTGAGAAGCAGGGGGAAGATGATGTGAGCAGAAGGAGTAATGTCTGGATGTAAATGCCCAGGGCCTTCCTGGATGTGGCATGCTATGCTGGCCAGGCAGCTGTATTTGTCCTGGCAGAGCAGCAACGGTGACGTGGCCCAGAGAAGAAGTCCATGCCTCTAAGGCGAGAGAAAAGAGGACTGGCCTCAGGGTCAGACCTGACTTTACTCTTGTTACCTGAGTGACCTTGAGCAAGTTTCTTCATCTCTCTGTGCCTCAGTTTCTGCGTCTATAAAATGGGGCTAATCATAGCACCTACCTTTATAGGAATATTGTGAGGATTAAATGAGCGAACACCAGCAAAAACAGGTTAGTGAAATTAAATGACAAAATTTGTGAAACATAGTAGAATGCTTGGTACACAGTAGGCACTCAATTTTTCTTTTCATCTGTTGCCACTGAAGCTGGTAGATTCTAGCTTGAACTGTCTGCCAGTTTTCCTCATAAGAAGAGGAGAGAAAGAAACTCATACCCAGAGTGATAACTATCATGTGTCAAGTGCTTTTTTAAAAAAAAAACCCTCAAGAAGCTAAGGTCCAGAGAGTCTAAATATTGTACCCAGGGTCACATAGCTCCAACACAGGTATATCTTATTCCAACGTGGGTGTTCTCTTGAATATGCCAACAGGGCTGAGGTGCTATCTGTGTCCAACCCAAGGACAGAGCTTTTGTCCCATGAAGTGGTAGCCCAGCCCCCAGCCTCATTATTAAGCTGGTGACCCTGCGTCTGCACCACTTCCCAGCTCAGGAAATAGCAGCAAGGCTGTGAAGTTACCCTGGGGCAGAAACTCCCTGGGAGGAGGCGAGCAAGGCTCCCCAGACCTCTCAAGCCTATGCCCCACATGCTGACCTCCTCCATCCACCCCAACAGGCATGTCCCAGATGCCTGAAGTCAGCTGTTGCCAGGTCCTGGATCGGGTATCCACTTGCTGACTTGATAAGATCAGGCTTCTGATTTTTTTTCTTAATGGAAGTCAAGTAATTCCTGCTTCCCCCGACTCCCTCCTCTCTTCTAGCTTTCCCTCCCTCAGCTGGACGAGATCCCAGTCTTTCGGAAGTAAAAATAGCCGAGCGTGCAGGGGTATCAGCAGTGGGTGGCAGTTTAAGTTTCTTTCTTTTATACCCAGGCACTAAAAATAACCAGCTAAAGCTCCGCAAAGCATGGTCCTGCATGGACCCAGGCCTGCCCCACATCTGCCCGGGCCATTTCTCTTCCCTCCAGAGAGGCTCAGACCGGCCAGGAGGCTGAAGTCCCTGAGCCAGTATCTCCTCCAGCCTCCTCCACAGAGCTGCTACCCCAGTCCCAAGGCAGGCTCCCTCCTGACATTCGAGGTTATCATGGTCAAGAACTTTCTCTTCCCCTCACCCAGAAATCTAATCCCCAACCCCACATCGTTCATTTATTATTGATATATACAGGCTCATGCTTATACATTGCTTCACAGTTTACAAAGCGATTTCATTATTTCATGTCCATATCCTATTTGACCTGCATATCAGTGTCAGAGGTGGGGAGAGAAAGAATACATGATTATTTTCATCACTCCCATCTGGAAACTGAGGCTCAGAAAGATCAAGTGACGTGCTCAGGATCACACACCCAGGGAATGCCAGCAGGAGGATTTGAACCAATCTGCAAGTCCCACCTGCTTTGCCCTAAACTGGAGACAGACAGCCTGTCTGATCATCAGAATTCCCTGGAAAGCCTTTAAACAACACAGATGTTGAGCACTTACCTGAGTCAGTAGGTCTGGGTGATGTCCATGAATCTATATATATTTAAAAGGCTTCTCTAAGGACCCTGGTTATCTGCCTATTTATCCAATACTTTAATCTACTTTTGTTCATCCCAGGGGACTTGGAGACTGCTTCTCTGGCCATAAATTTTCCAAACTATAGCTGAGCCACCTCCAAAAGGTGACATGTGTACCCTGGCCTCCATGTGACATCCTAGATGCTCATCCGTGTCCCCTACATATGCTGGGCTTCCTTCGGCCACCTGTCCTGGGGGGAGCTTCTGCGTGACAGGTGAGCTCGCCTTGCTGCCTCAGACACAATATCTATTTTTGGCTGCCTCTGACCCGGGTGACACAGCATTAACAATGAAGTGCAGCTGATGCCTGACTCTCTAAAGACCCACGGAGAGCCTTGAGGGCGGATAAGCACATGCACCACCCAAGATTCCGGGGCCACTGCCAACTGCTCTGTGGGCTCGGGCCAGCAGGGCAGGGAAGATGGTGATGAGCGATGAGCAGGGCACTGGTGGGTGCCCCTGGCATTCTGCCGGTGATACAAGTGTCCGCACTCATGCTGCTCACTCCTCTGAACCCTCCTCACCCAGGGCGCCAAGTCCCCAGTCCCAAGGACATTTCTACAAGCCGGTGCTATTTCTGCATTCTCAACTGCCAACTAGTGTCCTGAAACTGTATGCCCTACAGGGAAAACTTCTTTCAGCCCAGCCTCCCCTCCTTTCCTGTCCACTGTCTCTCCTTTTTGAGGAAGGGCTAAGGGCTTTGCTACAAACGAGGGAATCCACATTGAAGTTAGAATGGGCTTTTTGGAAGGAATATCTGCACAACTGAGAACACCAGTTTCCATCCAGCTCTGTAATTTATTAGCCATGTGGCCTTGGGAAGATCACTTAAATTCAGTTAGAACAGATCATGCATAGCAGATACTTGTCTGTGCCATGGTTCTCCACTTCCTAGTTTGTGGCATACACTGCTAATCAATCACAGTACTCTTGCACACTGACCCCAGACAGTGCCTAAGAAGCCTTTTCAATCACGCACGTAGGCATCCACGTCCTACTGTAGAGCTGATAGTCCAACCAAAGACAATTTGCCATCCCTGGGCTGAATGGTTCCTAAGGTCCCTTCTAGCTTTAAAATTATGACTCTGCATCAACAGATCTCAATCTGGCTTTAGGGACCTCTTAGATGGGTGTCAGGAGTTCTGTGAAGTTCCCAAAATTGTCTGCAAAACTTTATGTGTATGTACTTGTGTACGTTTTTCAGTAGAGTTTTCCAATGGACTTGTGTGTCTTTGAATCAAGAACAAGTGTGTTAGAGTCTGTTGGAATAACCAGGTGAGCAAACAAATGAATAAATAAGACAATTTAGATAATTTCAGATTGGAAGAAGCTCAGTGAGGAAGTAAAGTAATTGAGTGGAGGGGGCGGGCCATGGTGGCTCAGCAGGTAAGAATGCTTGCCTGCCATGCCAGAGGACCCGGGTTCGGTTCCCGGTGCCTGCCCATGTAAAAAAAAAAAAAAAAGTAATTGAGTGGAATGGGAAACCAACTTTAGCCAGCATGGTGAGGAGGGCCTTTCTGAGAAGATGACATTTAAATTGAAATTGGAAGGATGAGGTCTTAAGGTAGGAAGGAGTTTGACATGTTTGAGGGTCAAGACTAAGACAGCGTGGGATGCATGGATGGTTCAGTGGTAGAATGCTCGCCTTCCATGATGTTCGCCTTCCACAATGCTCACCTTCCATGCAGAAGACCAGTTCGATTCATGGACCATACACCCCCGCACACACACACACACACACACACACACACACAAGAGTAAGACATTGTGGCTGGAGCAGAGGGTGAGGGGACTGGAGAGGAATGGTAGGAGTTGATACTGAACAGTCAGGGAATGGTTAGATCATGCACAATCAGATTTTGAAAACCAAGGTCAAGTGTTTGGGTTTTGTTAATGGAAAGCCACTGAAAGATGTAAACAGAGTGACAGGATCATATTAGTGCTTTAAAAAGATCACTTTGGCTGCTATGAATCGGACCAAGAGTGGAATCAGAAGTTCAATTAGAAAATTGTTGCAATGGGCCAGGAAAAATATGCTGCTTCCTTGGTCATGGCCATGGAGATGAAGAATGGGAGGATGATCAAAAAAGGAATCAAGGATAAATTCCTAGATTTTGTCCTACGCAATGGGTGAATAGTGGTGACATTCCTGAGATAATGAAGACTGAGAGTGGTGGACATTGGGATGGTATGTAGCTACGTTCCTCATGATGCCTCAATAAGTGGCCTGAGTAAAGATGCCAGGAGGGCAGTTGGATACCGTAGTCTAAGACTCAGAAAAGAAGTTGGGGCTGGAAGTCTAAGACTGAGTCATTTGTATTTAGTCATCGCTCTAGAAGAGATCTCCTATGGATGGAGAAGGATGCCCAGTCCCAAGTCTTAAATAGCCCCAAAATGTAAATTCAAAAAGGGGTGGAGTCTGTAAAGGAGACTAAAAGGCATGGTCAGAGAAGTAACTCAGGGGACCTTGATTTGTTCAGTTTTGGGTGTGGTCAGGATTGAAGCCCATACAGAGTAGACTGAGGGATACCAGCTCGTGATATCCAAAATCAACTCCAGGAAGATTAAAGACCTAAATGTGTAAGGCAAACTAGGAAAACATTTCTAAAATATCAGGTTAGGATTTTTTTAAACAAGGCATAGAAGTACAAACCACAAAGTAAAAGACTGATAAATTCAATTTATTAAAACCTTTACCTTCTTTTCATTAAAAGACACCAAAAAAAAAGAAAGAAAAAGCAAGCCATAAACAGGGAGAAGATGTATGTAGCATAAACAACTAAAAAAGGACTAGTATCCAGAAAAATATAAAGAATGTCTACAATCAATGATTTAAAATAATAAAATAGGGAGAGCCCACGCAGCCAGAGAGCTTTGGAGATGAAGGTGGGGGGCACCTCATGGAGTAGGAGGCCTGGAAAAAAGGCTAGCAGATCTCACCATGTTCACCATGTGTCTTTCCAGTTGGGAGGGAAACCCTGAACATCTTTGGCCTTCTTGAACCAAGTATCTTTCCCTGGATATAAGATTGGACATTTCCATGGCCTTGCTTTGATTTGGACATTTTCATGGCTTTGAACTGTGGATGTGCAGCTTAATAAACTCCTCTTTTTAAAAGCCAAAATAATAATAATATAGGAAAATGTCAGCTCACAGAA
Source organism: Myrmecophaga tridactyla (assembly GCA_004026745.1). NCBI lineage: Eukaryota > Metazoa > Chordata > Mammalia > Pilosa > Myrmecophagidae > Myrmecophaga > Myrmecophaga tridactyla. Next base: position 33,408 of record PVIY010010886.1, on the reverse strand, counting down.
GAGAAAGCCCAAATGGTTAATGATCACATGAAATCTGATCTCATAGGTGAGAAGCACATGCTACAGTCATAGTAAAATACAACTTTACACCCACTGGCCAATATTAAAAAGAGATGGTAGGGTTTGTCCAGAGTGATGCCCCGATGAATCCCAGAGTGATTCGACCAGTGAGTGGAAAAGTATTTGCAAAGGCCCCTTCGGGGAATGGTGAGAATGGGGAGAAATTCAACTTCCCCAAGTTGAATTCTTGATATTCTCACAAGCAGTGTAGACAACCAAAGCTATAGGCTGAGCCCCCAGTCTTGGGGTTTGCTCATATGAAACTTAACCCCACAAAGGATAGGTCAAGTCTGCTTAAAATTTAGGCCTAAGAGTCACCCCCAAGAAAGCCTCTTTTGTTGCTCAGATGTGATCTCTCTCTCCAGCGAACACAACAAGCAATCTCACCACCCTCCCCCTGTCTACGTGGGACATGACTCCCCGGAGTGTGGACCTTCCTGGCAACGTGGGACAGAAATCCTAGAATGAGCTGAGACTCAGCATCAAGGGATTGAGAAAAACAAAAACCTAGAATGAGCTAAGTCTCAGCATCAAGGGATTGAGAAAACCTTCTCAACCAAAAGGGGGAAGAGGGAAATGAGACAAAGTGTCAATGGCTGAGAGATTCCAAACAGAGTGGAGAGGTTATCCTGGAGGTTATTCTTAGGCATTAAGTAGATATCACCTTGTTATTCAAGATGTAATGGAGAGGCTGGAGGGAACTGCCTGAAAATGTAGAGCTGTGTTCCAGTAGCCATGTTTCTTGATGATGATTGAATAATGATATAGCTTTCACAATGTGACTGTGTGATTGTGAAAACCTTGTGTCTGATGCTCCTTTTATCTACCTTGTCAACAAACGAGTAGAACATATGGAATAAAAATAAATAATATGGGGAACAAATGTTAAAATAAATTTAGTTTGAAATGCTAGTGATCAATGAAAGCGAGGGGTGAGGGGTATGGGAGGTATAATCTTTTTTTTTCTGTTTTCATTTTATTTCTTTTTCTGTTGTCTTTTTATTTCTTTTTCTGAATTGATACAAATGTTCTAAGAAGTGGTGAATATGCAACTAAGTGATGATATTGTGAATTACTGATTATATATGTTAATGTTTTATTTCACTTGCTAAATTTTTTAATTAATAAATAATTTTTTTTTTAAAAAGAGAGATGGTAGGGCTATGAAGAACTAGAACACGTAAACCCTGGTAGAAAAGCATAAATCAGACCAAGCTAATCAAAGGCAGTTTGACACTGTGCAGGTTTGAATCCGTTGTGTACCCCAGAAAAGCCAAGTTCTTTCGTTCTTATTCAATATTGCTGGGTGGGAGCTTTCTTACTGTTTCCATGGAGATGTGACCCACTCAATTGTGGGTGGTTACTTTTGATTAGATGGTTTCCATGGAGATGTGTCTCCACCCATTCAAGGTGGGGTTGGTTACTGGAGTGCTTTAAGAGGGAACCATTTTGGAAAAAGCTGTAGAGCCATCAGAACCAACAGAGGCCACACTGCCAGAGACCTTTGAAGGTGAAGAAGGAAAACGCCCCCAGGGGAGCTTCATGAAACAAGAAGCCGGGAGAGAAAGCTAGCAGACATAGCCATGTGCCCTCCCAGCTGAAAGAGAAATCCCAAACTTTGTTGGCGTTTCTTGAGTGAAGGTAACTTCACTCAATGTTAATTTGGACGTTTTCATGACCTTAGAACTGTAAATTTGCAACTTAATAAATTCCCCTTTTTAAAAGCCATTCTGTTTCTGGTATATCACTTCCCGGCAGCTTACTAACTAGAACAGATACCATCTCATAAAGTTGAAGATGCACTTACCTGCCACTTCTACTCTTAGGTTTGTAAACCCTTGTACATGTATCCCTGGAAACATTTGCACACCATTATTTGTAATAGCAAAAACCCAGAAGCCTAAATGTCCATCAACAATACAAAGGATAAACAAACTCTACTCAATTCATACAAAGATACTATGACCCTGGAATCAGCAAACTGTTACCTGTTGGCCAAGTCAGTCCTCCTCCTATCTTTCTAAATAGTTTTACTGGAACACAGCCATGTCCATTCATTTACATACTGTCTCTGACTGCTTTTGTACTATATTGGCAGAGTTTGTCGTTGTGATGGAAACTGTATAGCCAACAAAGCCTAAAATATTTATCCTTTGGCTGACCCCTGATATACAGGAATGAAAATAAATGAATTACTGTGCCAGGGAACAAGAAGTATTCGTCTCAGAAATATTGACTAAAATAATCAAGATGCAGAATAATAGGTATAGTATGATTTCATTTAAAACTAAAAGGCAATGTTATTAAAGATACAAACATATGGTATATCTCTAAAGAAAGACAAGGGAAAAAATGCAAAATCCGGGATAGCTGTTATCTCTGAGGGTGAAGAAAAAGGGAATGAAATTGGAGAGGGATGCAGCAAAACCTCAAAGAACAATTTTCTTGTTCTTAAACTGGACAGAAACTATCAGTATTCTTCATATTTTACATATACTTTTCACATACACAAATTCTTGTCCCCTAAAATATGTTTTTCCATGTGTCTGTACTACTAGAGGTTTAACTGGGCACGTGGCTTCTCAGCTAAAGGCTGGACTTCCCAGACTCCCTTGCAGAGAGGTGCAGTGATGTGAATAGATTCCACTAATGGGCAGTGAATGGAAAGAATATGTGTGTATCTGGATCCCACCCTTCAAATGATTGGGCATAGGCTTTTCCTTCTTCCTGCTATGGGTTCACAAATGAAAGTCACATGCTGAGGATGGCAGAGATGCCAGCTTGCCCTGGAGCACCTGTAAACTCAGACTGTTATATGAGACAGAGCTAAATTTCTATCTTAAGTCCCTGCTTTGTTTGGAGGAGGATTCTCTTTGTTATAGAAGAGACTCTTACACTAATTAATATAATACTCTATAATTATTATTCTGGATTTAGTCAATGTTTACTTTTTAGGGAAATCTTTTTAAAAAGAATGAATGGGATAAAGAAGTGATGATTGCAAGTGCCGTCAACTCTTTGGGGAAGTTTTGTTGAGATTGGAAACGAGGAAAGGAAGCGGTGTCTAGATGGAAATGAAGGGCCAAAAGAACACAGTTGTAGTTTCGCTTTTGTTTCTTTTTAATCCTATTTTTTTTTATTATGGGAGAACAAAAGTGTGCTTGTGTGCTGATGGAAATGATTCAGTATTGAAGGATAATTTGATGATGCTGGAAATGAAGATGATACCTGTAGTACTTTGGAGCTGTATGTATGCCAGAAAAAGCATACTCATTCCATTCCTGTGCATGTGAACCTATTGTAAATAGGACTTTTTGATGAGGTTACTTAAGTTACGGTGTGGCCCACCTCAGTCAATGCAGGTCTTAATCCTATTACTGGAGTCCTTTATAAGCTGAATGAAATTCAGGCATAGAAGAGAGAACACTACACAGGAAGCAAGAAGCTGAAATTCAGTAGAACAGAAGAGAACACAGAGGCCAGGGGAGGCCACCATGTGCACTGCCATATGACAGAGGAGCCAAGAGCCAAGGATCACCAGCAGCCAGTCCTGGAATGCTGCAGTCTTCGGGGAGAAAGCATTGCCTTGATGATGCCTTGATTTGGACTTTCTCTTAGCCTCAAAAATGTGGGCAAATAAATTTCCATTGTTTAAGCTGGACCCCTGCATAGTATTTGCTTGAGCAGCCAAGGAAATTAAAATGATACTGTAGGAGTAAAGTCCTTGTTAAAGAAAGAGAAGAGGGGATTCAGAGCACAGATGGGGAGACTGGTTTTTGAAAAGGGCAGAAATCTCTCTATACTAAGGGGAGGGAAGACAGAAGCCACAAACATATAAGTGGATAGATCTGTGGATTCCATAGTAGGAAGGTAAAGAACTTCCCACTGGACGATTTCTGTTTTCTCAAGAAAATTTGCAGCAATACGAAATCAGTGAAGGGGTGGTGTGCTGGTTTGAATCTGTTGTGTATCCCAGAAAAGCCATGTCCTTTAATCTTCATTCAATATTGCTGGTGGGAGCTTTTTGATTATCCATGGAGCTGTGACCCACCCAATTGTGGATGGTAACTTTTGATTAGATGGTTTTCATGAGATGTGTCTCTACCCATTCAAGGTGGAGTTGTTTACCGGAGCCCTTTAAGAGGGAACCATTTTGGAAAAAGCTTTAGAGGTACGAGAGCCCACACAGCCAAAGACCTTTGGAGATGAAGAAGGAAAATGCCCCCAGGGTTGTTTCATGAAACAAGAAGCCTGAAGAGAAAATTAGCAGATGTCGCATGTTTGCCATGTGCCTTTCCAGTTGAGAGAGAAACCCTGAACATCATCGGTCTTCTTGAACCAAGGTATCTTTCCCTGGATGCCTTACATTGGACATTTCTATAGCCTTACTTTGATTTGGACATTTTCAGAGACTTAGAACTATAAACTTGCAACTTATTAAATTCCCTTTTTTAAAAGCCATTCCATTTCCAGTATTTCACATTCCAGCAGCTTTCAAACTTAGAACAAGTGGGAAGAATGGCTATGGAAAATTCAAAATTGCCTACTGGACCACATAAGAAAATCAATGTTATAACATTTTGAAGAATATCTGTCCTCAATGAACAACATCATACTCTATGGTACAACAGTAGGGTCAAAGAGAAAGATGAAAATAGCCACTTCCCATTTTGCAGATGAGGAAAGGGAGGCGCAGAGAGGTTTAAATAATTTGCCCAAGAAGCTGGTAAGTGGCAAAGGTAGGGTTTTACCAAGTCTCTCACTGAATCTGCTATTCAGTGCTCTGAAACTTCAGTGAACAGTAATACAGATTCAGCACAGATAAGGTCATTTATTCAATCAGCATTTCCGAAGCCTGAGATCAATGGGCCCGGGTGGCCAGGGGCCCTAGGGCATGAGCTGTTACATGTGGGCATGTGTGTGCGTGTGTGAGAAAGAGTGGTTGAGGTGGGGGGGTGGGGGGAATAAAGACATGCAGCAGAGCTCCTGGCTTGTAGTTTGTCATTCAAAAGCTATTCTCTGAAGTGCTAGTGAGTTTCAGAACACTAATGTATTTTGGAAAAAGAAAATAATTTTTAAAGGCAAGTCATCTCTCGTTGTCATTCTTCATTCACAGAGCCAGAAAAGTGGTATTTCTGGCATGGGCTAGAGGCAGAGCACTCTATAAATACAAGGCCATTAAATCCCATGCAGCGGGAACCTGATCAGGGCCTCCTTTTAATTTCCTGACATGAGCTGGCCACTAACCCAATTACCCAGAATCCCTGGAGGAGCCCTCCGCCTTCCCGACAAGCACAAAGAAAGGGAGAGCATTCATGGCATGGATGTCAGCCCAGCTTTCACTGAAATCAAATATCTTTTAGAAAACGCTTGGGAAAAGGAAGGTTGGGGCTGAGGGGGAAAGAAGGTGGAGCGAGACTGGGAGGCTGGGGCTTGAGTGAGGTGAAGAGGAGGGGAGGCTGGAGGTCGGCAGAGACCAGCAGGACCTTAGAGCTGTCCTGAAGGCGAGGGCGGCTCCCTGAGAATAGGTCGTCTGGGCTCTTCTGGCTTTGAGGCCAAGTCAGTTCAACATCCTTGACAGTTTGGGATGCCCACCTACCTGGGGAGATTTCTCCATGGTCTTCCCAGATTTTGGAACCCAAAGATGCCACCCTGTAAGAGCTTCACCAGCAAATCCAGGGAGAAAACCATGGCGGCTGGTTCTCCTGTCTGCCCAACACAACAGGGCAGGCAAAATCAAATGTAAACAAGACCATCTTTGGATCAAAAACCATTTAACACACCCAGAAGGTTGATATCTTCAAGCAATCCCACTGTGGGTTTCACCAAGAGGGAAGCTAAGAGTTGTCCCATATGGTCCCCACCTTGACCTGGGAAGTAGAGAAGGTATCAACACCTCTGTGTTCCAGATGAAGTGGGGTGGGGGAAGAATGGAGGAGGGGGGCGGACGGGAGGAGGGGGGAGGGGGAAGGGAGGGGGAAGGGAAGGAGTTGGGGGGAGTGGTGGTGGTGGGGAGCTGTTAGAGAAACAGTTCTACACATGCAGGAACAACTCAGAAAGAACAATGCAGAGCTCCAACACCTAACTCCAGATTTTTATAAATCGTGTGCAAATTTTTCAAAGAGAATTATCACTTTTTTCCTGAAAATACAGATTTCCACCCATTAGATTTGCCTAAAGCAAGACAGACTTTTAGACACTGCCCACATCCCACAGCCCACTGCAGGGTCCCTGGGCGGGGTAAGGGCGGGCCCCACCCACTTGGCATGTCTCACACCCTTTGGTCCCAGAGTCGACAGCAGCTTCAAGGGAGAGGGAAACCAGAGGAACCGTCACATCCGACCTTTTCCCCAAATCATGATGCTGTCCCTCGTTATTTTATTTTATTTAATTTAAGAAAGGAGAAATTATAAAAGACATCTCGAGCAGTGGATAGAAGAGGGAAAGCAGCCTTCAGGCGTGTGGGCGAAATGGGGTGAGGGGGAAGGCGGCATTCACATTCTCCCCTCCACCCACCTCCCACCCCCTCCTGTAACACCCAGGACCCCCCAGCCCATGGCCCCCAGTGCCCAGGCCCACTGTGAGATCAGAAGGACCAGGAGCAGCTTTGGGGAAGGTAGAAGTTTTCCTCCTAAGTCGAGCTGAGGAAGGCAGATGGGAGGGAGACACAGAGCTGGGCTGTTCCCGGGGGCCTGGGACCCGCAAGCGGAGGAGGGGAGGGGACACCCGAACAAAAGCCGGAGCCACAGCAGCTGCCAAGAGCCCCCGCCTGGCAGGGACCCAGGCTCCTGAATGCAGCATGTTCCTCCTGAGGGGGCCAGTCCCCGCGGAGCTTCAGATCCCAGATCTCTCCCAGGCTCTGCAGGGACAGAGATGAAACCGAGGCGCTCTGCTTTGTCCACGCCTGGCAGCCTTTGTGTGGTCTTTCCCCCTTTGGATTTAGAACTGCAAGGTCTGTGGGGCGGGGGCCGGGGACTGTTCTGGTGAGGTTTCCTTCCCCCTCCAGGCTGAGCTCTAAAGGACCTCCTCAGGCTGGGCCCGGGAAGAGCAGGACGTTTGCCTCGGTACATCCACCAGCTCCTGCCAACAGCCTCAGCCTTCCTGCACCCCGAAGTGGACCAACCACTGGACTAGTGACAGCGGGAGAGGAGGGGGTAGATGGGGACATCTGGGGCCAATAGCGCCTGCCCCAACCCCGGCTGAAGCATCCCCAGAGAGGCAGGGCTCCTCTCACCCTGAGACCTCCCAGCACCCCACACCATCATCCTGGGACACTCAGCCCCGGTGGTGCGCCCCAGTGGCCCACAGGATATTGGCTATCAGCTGAGTGCTTATCAACCTGCTTCCCTGCCTTCGGTGTATCAGCCTCTTCTTTCACCCTTTCTGGGATGTCATTGGACAGATGCCCCACTGGGCAGCCCATACAGAGACTCTCTATCCATTGCTGCAAGGAGGCCTGGGGATTTGAGTGGTAGTCGCTCTCTACCTCCCCTGCTTTCCCCCCGTCTCTCCTTCTACCTCCCTAGCACTTTGGCTCCCAATCCATTAGGGGATAGGGCTGGGGTCAGAGCCTTAACCATCCCTGACCTTGCCGTGGGGCCAAGTGAACCCTGAGCTGCGAGCAGCACAGACGAGGCACAAGGAAGCTCCAGGCTTGGGCCCAATGCCACTCACAGCAACCTGTGACTGCAGACAAGAGGGCCCTTCAGCCCAGTCCCCCGGGACTCAGTTTCGTCACCCTTAAATAGTTGAAGCATATTGATGGAACTAGGTTTCCTTCTGCTTCAAATCCCTCCTATGCTGTAAAGTCTGGCCTGGTGTTCTCACATCCCAGCTTCCAAGGACAAGGTGGCAGCTCCATCCTCATAGACGGAGAAGTCTCTGCAAGGCTTAAGACGCCCTCAGGTACCCAGTGGCACACGGAAGGGAAAATTCCGAGACCAGGGACTAAAGCATGCATCTGTGGGGCTTTGTGCCTTGGTTTCCTCATCTGTGAACACCACCATGCTCTGGAGGAGTCAGGGGACTTGGTTCAGCCACTAGCTTGGCCAGCGTTCAAGGGGTCACACCCTATACAGAGGAAGGACCGAGATTGTGTAGCATCAAAATGAACCTCGAATTTCCTTATAGAGGGACCACATTAGAAACCAACATACAGTCCTTTAGCAGGTCCGAACAACTTACGTCATTCTGGAAAATAGGACTGCTACTTCGGCTGATCCCCCAGTGGAGGAACTGGCATTTGTCTAATGGCTCTCTCCATTGCAAAGGGATTAAATGGAGCCGCTAATGAGAAATGCATTTAAAGGCCAAAGTGCTATGTAGACACAAAGGATGGTTAAGGAACTGCTTAAATCACTTCTGTTTTACAGGTGCAGAAGCAAGATAGAGCAGAGATGAAGGGGGGAGGGAGACTGGAAGGGAAGACAGAGGGGAGATCTCTGGTTTCCACAACACATGAAGGCCCAAGACGTCCTCCGAGCAAGGCAGCTGAGGCCCTCTTCCCTGAGTGTGCTTGGAGGGGAGTGGGGAAGGGTGCCCTGGGGCTCCTAAAGTCTCTCTTCCCTCTTCCCAGACACCCTCCTCCTAATAAAGGCCTTCATCCCAGACCTGTCCCTTCCTTTCCTCTCCCAGCCCCTCTAAATTGTCTCCACATAACTCTTTCCTTGCCTCCTCCATTTCCAGGAGGATCTCAGGGCCCAGAAGAATAAAAGCTTCTGTAGAATTTCTACAGGCCCTGCCTGAAACCTGGGGAAGGGGGGAAAATATACATATATGTACACAAATACACACACACACATTACCCATCACAAAAATGGTACCCAGTGAGGTTCATAAAACAAGCAGATCAAGAAGGAAAGTGAGGAAGGAGGAGACCTAGAAGAATGCTGTCCAATAGAGACATATATGAGCTGCATACATCACTTTACATTTTTAGTGGCCACATTTAAGAAGGTAAAAATAAATGTGAGGCTAAGCCTACATAAAATTAGGCTTAAGTGTCACCAGCAGAGAACCTCTTTTGTTGCTCAGATGTGGCCTCTCTCTCTAAGCCAACTTGGCAGGTGAACTCACTGCCCTCCCTCCTACTTGGGACTTGACTCCCAAGGGGTGTGAATCTCCCTGGCAACGTGGGACAGAACTCCCGGGGATGAGCCTGGACCCAGCATCATGGGATTGAGAAAGCCTTCTTGACCAAAAGGGGGAGGGGGAAAATGAGACAAAACAAAGTTTCAGTGCCTGAGAGATTTCAAACAGAGTTGAAAGGTTATTCTGGAGGTTATTCTTATGCATTATATAGAATCCCTCTTTAATTTTTGGTGTATTGGAGTGACTGAAACTGTTGAGTTGTGTTCCAATAGCCTTGATGCTTGAAGACGATTGTATACAGATATAACTTTTACAATGTGACTGTGTGATTGTGAAAACCTTGTGTCTAATGCTCCTTTTATCCAGGGTACGGACAGATGAGTAAAAAATACATAGATAAAAAAATAAACAATGGGGGGGCAAAGGGTAAAATGAATTGGGTAGATGTACATACTAGTGGTCAATGAGAGGGAGGGGTAAGGGCTATGGTTGGTATGAGGGTTTTTTTCCCTTTTATTTCTTTTTCTGGAGTGATGAAAATGTTCTAAAAAATGGTGATGAATACACAACTATGTGATGATTTTGTGAGCCACTGATGGTACACCATGTATGGAATGTATGTGTGTTAAGATTACTCAATAAAAATATTAAAAATAAATAAACATGTGATAGCAACTTCATAATATATTACATAACCCAGTATAGTCAGAATATTTTCATTTTCATCATGGAATCATCGTTTTATAATTACTGTAATATTTTGCACTTTTTGTCACTCTGTTAAGTCTGTGAAATCCAGCAGGCATTTTACAGTTATGGCCCATCTCAGTTCACACTAACTACACTTCAAGTGCTCAGCAGTCACATGTGACTCGTAGTTACCGTAGTGGACAGCACAGCTCTAGAGAAGAAGGTACAGGAAGGAGGAGAGAGAGGACAAGGGGTGAGAAGATGGGGAAGATATTGATGGGAAACAGAAAACAGGGAAGCATTCACAAGGTGAGGGTGATGTCTGCCTACTGGAAAACAAAGGCCAGTCCTTCATAGGTAAACAGTCCATTATTTACTGTTCAGAGTCTTAATGCCTCTGCCTTTTTCACCCCCAAACTCTACAGGGCCCAGTATCTCCAGCCTATCCCTGCCCAGGGGGAGAGGAGCACTCCCCAGCAGGAGTGCTTTCCCAAGTGTCAAGCTAACTTTCTTGGCTCAGTATTAGCTTGGGAATGCTCATCTTCTGCCTTCCAACCACCATGTTTATCCTGAAGGAGAAGGAGAGCTATGGGGGGGCTGTCAGCTCCAAACCTGCATGCAGTGTGGGTGAAATGGGGAAGATGGTCACCCCAAGGAGCAGGGCCTAAGCCTGGGCTCCAAAGATCGACGGTAAGTCTGCAGACCCCACAGAACCACGTGCAGTGTCCAGGGAAGAGGTTCCACAGCATGTGGCATGTTCTCACGCCCAACTAGAAGTGCCTGGCCCAAGACCAGACGCCTCTCCTTACCCCTGGCATGGGTGCAGCAGCCTCTTACCTTCCTTCAGCATCCCCACTTTGAGGCATTTCATAAAGCGGCAGGCCTGGCAGGATTTGCGCCTCCGTTTCGTGATCTCACACTCATTGGTGGCTGGGCAGCTATACTCGATGTTCCCTGTAACCAGACAATAAGAAGATTGCCAAATAGTTCCGGGTCAAGATGGCGGCTTAACAACGTGCGCGTTTTAGTTCGTCCTCCAGAACAACTACTAAATAACCAGAAACAGTACAGAACAGCTCCTGGGGCCACGTCAGTGACCAGACACACAGCGTACCCCAGTCTGGACCAGCTGGACCAGCTGCGAGCACCCCCCAGAACCGTGAGTTGCCAAAGCTGCGGCGGCCAGCGCCCCTCCCCCACAGGCTGCTTCCCAGAGGGGAAAGGAAAGGACTTTACCAGCAGCAGGGACTGGGCACAATCAAACGCCAATTGTGGAACTAATTAACAAATTCTGACTACTAAAATTAGGCCTCCAATTAGGTGAACCTGATCAAAGCGGAGGTTGCTCATTTTTGCCCCGGTGCCAAGGGGGCAGGACTGACAGAAAAAGGGGGAAAAAAAAAGAAGGCAACAGAGGTTTTGTGGCTGTGTATCTACAAAGGCTTGACTGCCTCTGGATACAGCGGCAAGACTTTTCAGGCTGCAACTGCCCCAGGCATAGGCAGAAGTAGCTCTTTTAGGGGCTTGTCTGGAGCCTGTGCCTTCCTCAGGGGAGGGGTGAAGCCCAACTCAGGTGGAATCCCTCCCTCAAGGAATTCAGACACCAGGGCTTGGTAATTTGAAGCCATTAAAACCAGCCTACAATCTCTCCTCTGTCTCCACCACGCCCCCAGCCAAAGTTAAAGGTACCGCATCATCTTATGCTGGTGGGACCTGCAGTCAGACAAGCGCCACACACAGGGCATGATAAGAAAAACAAATTCATCCAGCAAGAAAACCCTAGATAAAAGAAGTGAAAGCAATCTCCAGAATAAACTAATTAAGGTAATTAAATGCCTAGACGCCAGCAAAAAATAACCAATCACACTAGGAAAATTAAAGATATGGCCCAGTCAAAGGAACAAACCAACAATTCAAATGACATACAGGAGCTGAAACAATTAATTCAGAATGTACAAACAGACATGGAAAACCTCATCGAAAACCAAATCAATGAATTGAGGGAGGATATAAAGAAGGCAAGGAAAGAACAAAAAGAAGAAACTGAAAGTCTGAAAAAACAAATCACAGAAATTATGGGAATGAAAGACACAGTAGAAGAGATGAAAAAAACAATGGAAACCTACAATGGTAGATTTCGAGAGACAGAACATAGGATTTCTAAGCTGGAGGACGGAACATCTGAAATCCGACAAGAAACAGAAACTATAGGGAAAAAAATGGAAAGATATGAGCAGGGACTCAGGGAATTGAAAGACAATATGAAGCACACAAATATACGTGTTGTGGGTGTCCCAGAAGGAGAAGAGAAGGGAAAAGGAGGAGAAAAACTAATGGAGGAAATTATCACTGAAAATTTCCCAACTTTTATGAAAGACTTAAAATTACAGACCCAAGAAGTGCAGCGTACCCCAAAGAGAATAGATCCCAATAGACATACTCCAAGACATTTAATAATCAGAATGTCAGAGGTCAAAAAGAAAGAGAGGATCTTGAAAGCAGCAAGAGAAAAGCAATCCATCACATACAAGGGAAGCCCAATAAGACTATGCGCAGATCTCTCAGCAGAAACCATGGAGGCGAGAAGACAGTGGGACGATATATTTAAATTATTAAGAGAGAAAAACTGCCAACCAAGAATTCTATATTCAGAAAAATTGTCCTTCAAAAATGAGGGAGAAATTTAAAGATTTTCAGATAAAAAATCACTGAGAGAATTTGTGACCAAGAGATCAGCTCTGCAAGAAATACTAAAGGGAACACTAGAGACAGATATGAAGACAGAAGAGAGAGGTGTGGAGAAGAGTGTAGAAAGGAAGACTATGAGTAAAGGTAAAAAGAAGGAAAATTGGATATGACATATAAAATCCAGAAGGCAAAAGTAGAAGAAAGTACTACCCATGCAGTAATAACACTGAATGTTAATGGATTAAACTCTCCAATCAAAAGACATAGTCTGGCAGAATGGATTAAAAAACAGGACCCATCTATATGCTGTCTCTACTCAAAGGACACGAGGCCAAGGACACAAATGGACATTTACACACCAATGTTCATAGCAGCATTATTAACAATTACC
>PVIY010010886.1:0-20389 GCA_004026745.1 Myrmecophaga tridactyla | reverse complement strand
TAGTTGACTAAACAAACTGTGACATTTACATAAGATGGAATATGATGCAGCTGTAAGACAGAATAAAGTTATGAAGCATGTAACAACATGAATGGACCTTAAGGACATTATGCTGAGTGTGATTAGCCAGAAACAATAGGACAAATACTGTACGGTCTCACTGATATGAACTGACATTAGTGAATAAACTTGGAATGTTTCCTTGGTAACAGAGACCATCAGGAGATAGAAATAGGGTAAGATATTGGGTAATGGAGCTGAAGGGATAAAAATGGTGCAACAGGACTGAATATAAAAACTCAGAAATGGACAGTACAATATTACCTAGCTGTAATACAATTATGTTAAAACACTGAATGAAACTGCATATGAGAATGATAGAGGGAGGAGGGCTGGGGCATAAATGAAATCACAAAGAAAGATAGATGATAAAGATTGAAATGGTGTAATCTAGGAATGCCTAGAGTGTATAATGATAGTGACTAAATGTACAAATTTAAAACTGTTTTTGCATGAGGAAGAACAAAAGAATGTCATTACTGCAGTGTGCTGAAAATAGATGGTAATTAATATTTTAAAATTTCAACTAATGTGTGAGACTAAAGCAAAAAATGTTTTTGGTACAAATCTATACTTTGACTAGTGCATCTCCTTATATAACTTATGTAGATAGTTGATTGAACACCTTAAGTACATGGAACTTTGTATAGGACATGAGATTTTGTTGGTTTGCCCAGGGGATGCCCTGATGAATCCCAGAGTGATTTGATCAGTGAGTGGAAAAGTATTTGCAAAGTCCCCTTCGGGGAATGGTGAGAACAGGGGAAAACTCAACTTCCCCAAGTTGAATTCTTGATATTCTCACAAGCAGTGTGGACAACCAAAGCTATAGGCTGAGCCCCCAGTCTTGGGGTTTGCTCATATGAAACTTAACCCCACAGGGGATAGGTCAAGCCTACTTAAAATTAAGCCTAAGAGTCACCCCCAAGAGAACCTCTTTTGTTGCTCAGATGTGGCTTCTCTCTCCAACGAACACAGCAAGCAGACTCACCACCCTCCCCCTGTCTATATGGGACACGACTCCCAGGGGTGTGGATCTTCCTGGCAGCGTGGGACAGAAATCCCAGAATGAGTTGAGATTCAGCATCAAGGGATTGAGAAAAACTCTAGAATGAGCTGAGACCCAGCATCAAGGGATTGAGAAAACCTTCGCGACCAAAAGGGGGAAGAGTGAAATGAGACAAAGTGTCAATGGCTGAGAGATTCCAAAGTCGAGAGGTTATCCTGGAGGTTATTCTTATGCATTAAGTAGATATCACCTTGTTATCCAAGATGTAATGGAGAGGCTGGAGGAAACTGCCTGAAAATGTAGAGCTGTGTTCCAGTAGCCATGTTTCTTGATGATGATTGTATAATGATATAGCTTTCACAATGTGACTGTGTGATTGTGAAAACCTTGTGTCTGATGCTCCTTTTATCTACCTTGTCAACAGATGAGAGGAACATATGGAATAAAAATAAATAATAGGGGGTACAAATGTGAAAATAGATTTAGTTTGAAACGCTAGTGATCAATGAAAGGGATCAGTAAGGGGTATGGCCTGTAAAATTTTTTTGTTTGTTTGTTATATTTTTCTGTTGTCTTTTTATTTCTTTTTCTGTATTGATGCTAATGTTCTGGGAAATGATCATGATGATGAATATGCAACTATGTGATGATATTGTGAATTGCTGAGTGTATGTGTTGGGAATGTTTGTGTTTCTTGTAATTTTTTTTAATTAATAAAAAATTTAAAAAAAAAAAAAAGATTGCCAAATATTGTCCCATGGATTGACTGGCTGGATGGTGATTAACCGATGGACCGACAATCCCCTCCACCCAGAGGTTCCCAAAGTAGGTGCTCTAAGGTGCTTGTTAAAATGTTTCAAACTCTCTTACATACAAAGATTCTGATTCCATGGGTGTGGGGGTCAGGCAGACACTCGGAGAATCTCCTAAGAATGGTCACCCACAGCTACAAAGCCACTACTGGGCCAGAACATCAAAACTCACTAAACAATGAGTAAAGGACTTGAATAGACATTTTTACTAAGAGAATGTACAAATGGGCAATAAACTTATGGAAAGCTGCTCAATGTCATTAGCCACTAGAGAAATGCAAATTAAAGCCACAGTGAGATACTATTTCACACCCATAAGGATGGCTATTATTTCAAACTGGAAAATAACAAATGTTAGAGAGGACATGAAGAAATTGGAACATTAGTGCATTGTTGGTGGAATATAAAATGATACAATGTATATGGAAAGCAATGTGGCAATTTCTCAAAAAGTTAGATATAGATTTACCATATAATCTGGCAATTCCACTTGAGGCATATATCCAAATACCCAAAGAGAGTGAAAACAGGGACTCAGAAAGATACTTGTACCCCAATGTTTATAGCAGTATTATTCCCAATAGACCAAAGGTGGCAACAACTGTCAATATATCAGTGGATAAGCAAAATGTGGTATATACACACAATGGCATATTATTTGGCCATAAGAAGAGCTGAAGTTCTGAGATAGGCTGCAACATGGATCAACCTTGAAAACATTATACTAAGTGAAATAAGCAAGATACATAAGGACAAATACAGTATGATGTCACTTTTATGAGATACCTAGAAATAACAAATTCTCAGGGACAGAAAGTAGGTTAGGGACGACCAGAGGATGGAGGAAAGGAGTAGTTTCTCCTTGGTGGGTATAGAGTGCTTGTAAATAAAAATTAATAATAATAATAAGTTGGCATTTTATCCAAGGAAGAGAACACCCGTGTACTGACCAAAATCACCAGCTTGGCCCTTCTGGTCTGTAGCTTAGTACTCACAACAGCTCAATCAGAGTGCTACTTTGATGCCCATTTTTACTGGTGAGGAAACTGAGGCACACAGAGGTTGATGCCCAGGGCACCTTGGGGATTAATAAGGGAGAATGGTCATTTTCTTTCTCCCTCTCAAGTTGGCCATCCCACTTCCTGCAGGGAGGGGATTTGGAGGCCCTGTTGAATGCTGGGAGTGGGGGATGGGGATGGGGGCAACAGAAAGACAAGAGGGAGGGATAGGATCTGTGTGCCCCCAACCCACCCCTTATCTAATCCTAACCATTTCTTATGTCACTCTGGCTTTGCTGTGGCTTCTTGCAAAATAACTTCAATATTCACATAAGCATAGTCAAAGACAAACAGTCAGAAGGAATAAAATGTACCTAAACTAAAGCATCCAATTCCTTGTCTTGGCTTTAGAAGGCTCTGTAAGATTTGGCCCCTCTCTCACTCCCCCACTCCAACCTCAACATGTCTGATTTCCTCCATTTCTCAGTCCTTCTGCATAATTATCAGTTCCTGGAACTCAGTGTTCTCTCAGGTGTCCAGGCCTTGTTTCTGCTGAAAACAAGCCCACTTGCTTCCCTCCACTTCTTGCCTAGACTTTCTGAAATCTCCACGTCCCATGTGGGCTCCTCCTCAGTCCCACCTCTCCCGACCCCCATCACCTGAACTGCCCCTGTCTGCCTCCTCCACCTAGCCTGGCTCCTCTCTGTACTCCAAGGGCTTGGCACACAGTAGGTGCTCCAGCCACAGCAAGGTAACCATGTCTGAGTGCTCACTATGAAGCAGCTACAGCCTGAAACTTTAATTTACCCAACAACCCTGGAGGTAAATATTTGCATCTCCATCTTACAGATGAGAAAGGTGAGGCAGACGCCAAGATGTGGTAGAGTAAAGATTCGAACTGGGCCAGGCTGGCTCCCAGGTCTCAGTTCTGAGCCACACCAGGGTGAGATTCTAAGGTCCATTTCGGCCCCACATTGCCAGGGTATCGGACTCATGCTGCCTTGGGACGCCCCTCTCACAGAGCCAACGTTTCATGTGTCCTGGTCCCAGCTGCACCGCCAGCCGCCCACACCCTTGAAGGAGGTGGGCCACACAGGTTCCGCAGGCTGATGCTCACAGCCCAGGTCCAAATGGCTGTTGATTTGGCACCGGTGCTCCCCAGGAAAAGGGGACTAACAGTGGGAGCTCCAGCAACGCCCTTTGGGATTGTGTGTGTGTGTGTGTGTGTGTGTGTGTGTGTGTGTGTGTGTGTGACAGAGAGAGAGAGAGTGTGTTCTAATTTTATTTATTTATTTTTGTTCCTTTCAATTTATTTTATGGTCTCAGAGGCTGGCTGCCAGCAAAGCCAGGCTGGTGGCCTTGCCTTGTAATTTCTGTAAGTGCTTCCTTGATAAAGTGATGAGATTAATTCATGAGGATTCCTTCAGTCTCTTGAGGGCATTCTAGGAGAGCTCGAGTAGGTAGGGGAGGGGGTGGGCTCCTGCGGCACAAGCACAAACATACCACACCTGCTGAAGTGTGCCAGGTGTGGGCTGGGCTCTCATCCGACATGGACATAGCCAACGGCTAGCTTAAGTTCAGGGTTCTAACTTGGGAGCGGATGCAGTACAGACGCATGCAGACTCCACTTTGGGCAAGTCACCTAAACTGCCGGCACCCAAGTTTCCGCATATGCAAAATGGGTACGTAAGGTGTGCAGATTCAGTGAGAAAAAGCACGTAACGGGCTTAGTGAAGCAATAACTCAAGGTTACAATGCTTATTTTTATATCCAGGCAGGGTTTCCTGGGCTCACATACACACACACACACACACACACACACACACACACACACAGCTTCTCATGAGCTTTTTAGTCCTTTATATTTAAGATAGACAGGGATTACTGCATATTTAAGGAAAGCCTTCAACATGAAAGACTAACGAAACAAGCAAAAGGGGGAAAAGTGTGTGAGAGGAAACAGACAAAGCAGGAAGCAAGCCTCAAAAAGCAATTAATATTTTACTGTCAAATTGAGAAGAAAAAACACACATTCATGAAACAAGAACAGCATGCCATAAAAATTAAATAGAATAGAACTCAGAAATTACAAATATGAGCACCACAAAAAAAATTTTAAAGAAAGAGCTGGAGGAGAAATTGCTCTAGAATAGAACAAAAAGCCAAAGAGATGGACAATAAACTAGAAAAGATATTTTAAAATTAGAAGACTGATCCAGGAAATGCAAAATGAAAACAATAGGGGATTCGAGGGTAGTTCAGTGGTAGAATTCCCGCCTGCCACGCGGGAAGCCCGAGTTCAATTCCCGGCCTATGCACTCCCCAAAAACAAACAAGCAAACTAACAAAAATTCAACAAATGGTGCTGCAATAACAGGATAATCACATGGAAAAAGAATTAAAAGTGACCCCGTCATACAGCATGCAAGAAGAAGAAGAAGAAGAAACCAATAGGAGTTTTTGAAAAAGAAAACCGTGGAGAGGAAGTTATTACAAAGGGGAGAAGGAGGGAGGTAGAAAAGGGAGAGGAAAGAAATTAGAAAGGGGAGGAGAGAATGAAAGAGCGAAAGAAATAAGGAAGGAAAGAGGGAAGGAGGCAGGGAGGGAGGAGAGGAGGATTGAGAGAGGGAGGAATAAGGGGAACAAGAGGAGAGAAGAAAATATCTCAGACCTAAAGAATACGGGTTTCCAGACCAAAGAGCCTGCTGAGATCCCAGAAGAATGAATGAAACCAAACAAACAACAACAACAAAAACCCTAGACAAAATTATAGAGATGGAGAACAGATTAGTGGTTGCCGGGGGTTAAGGGATGGGAGGAGGGAGGTGGATGTGACTATAAAAGAGTAAGTCAGAGGGATCCTTTGTGACAGCTGCTCCATACTTTGCCTGTGCTGATGCACACGCAAATCTACACAGTGATAAAATTGCACAGAACCAATATGCCCAAATGAGTGCATGTAAAACAGGTGAAATCCGAGTAAGGTTGGTGGATTGTTGCATGTGGACTTCTGGTTGTGATATTGTTCCCTACAATTATGCAAGATGTTACCATTGGAGGAAACTGGGTAGAGGGCACACGGTATCCCTCTGTACTCTTTCTCACAACTGCGTATGAATCTGCAATGATCTCAAAGCAAAAAGTTAAAAATAATAATACATAAAAAATGGAAAGACCCATGAACCACACAGTAGGTTTTTATCATGAAATTTCAATCAAGAAGGATAAAGATCCTGAAAAAACTCAGACCTAAAAATAAAACACGTGCACACACATACTCGCTGCCCTCTTTTTCTACTTGGCACAGACATCAACTGACATATGATATACTTCACTTATTTATCTTCTTTATTGCCTGCTTTACTCAGTACAGTTTCCTAAGCACCTAGAACAGTCGTGAAAGAAGAGTAAGCCTTCAGTATATATTTTCTAAATGCATGAATCAAACTTCTTGTCGGCAGCACTGGCAACTAGAAGACATTGTAGCAACAGCACCCAAATTCTGGGAGAAAATTATTTTCCACTAGAATTCTATACGAAATCAAGACATGAGTCTAATGTACATGTTGAAGGGTTGAATAAAGACATTTCCACACATGCAAGGTATCAACAATTTTAACTCTCCTGAATCTCTCCAGTATGCTGCTGGGGAATGTGACACCCCCTCCTATGCCCCCGAAAAAGACTAAACCAAAAGAGGAAGAGGTATAATCCATAAAACAGGAGATTCAACCCAGAAGAGTCAAGGACTTTTCAAGGAAGAATTGGCAATAGAGAAACAGATTTAACTGAAAATCGTGATATAACTCTATTTTGGGGCAATGAGAAGAAGGGGTGTGTGGGGGTGGGGGTGGGGGATGGATTGTGTAATTGGAGCTAACGCTTTTTCTTACATAATAGAAAGTCAAGAAAAATAATGCCAAAATTGGTAAGCCGATAAAATAGCTGTACATTAGAAATATATACATTTGTATTAGAAATATATAATATAATACATATCTAAGAAGATATGTGCTAGAATTTTTTTTTTTTTTTTAAGTTTGGGGTGATGCCTTTATTTATTTATTTTTTTAATTTGCATATGGGCAGGAGGCACCAGGGATCTAACTCCAGACCTCCAGCACGGCAGGTCGGAGCTCTGCCTGCTGAGCCACGGCAGCCGCCCTGGAATTTTTTTTATAAAGGTTAACCCTGGATCTTGGGGGGTGGGGGAGAGGAGAGAAAATGAGGGGGGCCAGGGTCTGTTATGTTTCATTATAATATTTATATTTTTATCATACTTTTTAAACCGTGTGTACACATTATTCTGGTAAGAGTAAATTAAACTGAAATTTAAATTTCTGAAACTCTCCACCTGTTCCCCATTGTGTGGAAAATGAAACCTAAACTCCACCGTTAAAGCCTCCTAGGTGGGCCCTTTATGATCTGGCCACCTATTAACCCGTGGTGTGCAGGTTCCAGTGAAGCAGAACCACTAGCAGTGGTTCACAGATCGCGTGGAACTTACGGGCGCTCTCACACCTCCCTCTGCCTAACACTCCCAATTCATCTCCCTCCAGCCTCAGCTCTCAAGTAGCCTTCTTAGTGCCACCTTTTTCCCTTCTGCGTCCGGCACACTCACATGCTCCTTCCCCTTTGCTCCTCCACCCCACCCCACACGCACATTAAAGCACAACGTTAGGGTTCCATAATCAGGATTTTGCAGGCAGTTTTCTCTACCGTTCTGTGTCCTTCTTGGGGATAGATTGCTATGTCTTTCATTCTTGTGTCTCAAACCTATTGGCTAGCGCATGATTAGATATCTGTTGAATGGATCAAAGTGAATGAATTGAAAGCAAGAACTCTGACCCAGAGAGTCCTGGAATTCCGAGTGACCTCCCAGTTATCAAATGCGATGGCCTCCACTTGGTCCTTCTCCTCCTGGTCATTCCTGAAGCAGCAGACACCCGTCACCACCTCTTCAAACTGACTCCTGTCATTTCATCTCCCTTCTCTCTGAAGGGGTTCTTGCAATATCGCTGATCCCTTTTGTAGTTCATTGAATCTAAGCTACTTCCAAGAAAGAAAATTCAAAAGGCTGCAAATTAAACTATGTCTGTGCTTCCTGGCCACTGGCATTTTCATATACTCTTATTAAAGATCCCTTTTAGGTCTATTTAGATGTAGATTTGATCATTTAGCATTCTTGTGCATATTTGAAAGAGAAACTATTAGAAAAATAAATTGGTTAAAGTATTGCTAAAACTTCTCAGTGGGAGTCTGAAATTCCTGAACCATTTTTTGTTCAGTCAATGTTCTCCCATTTTTCTGTGGTGTCTTCCTCTCTGCTAAGAAGGGAGTTGATGATGCTGCATTTTGAAGAGGATGCGTCATTATTGTTTCCAGGATTTTCTTCCAGGCCACTGACCCCAGTGCTGCAAGTTTTAGTACATGTGAGGACAATGACAGCCACTGTCCAGCTAGCTGCCCAGCTAACAGACACGGTGACACACTGTCCAGTTCAGAGATGCTGAAGTGAGGGGAAAGGCATCTCTTAGAACTGATGAAATCTGGTGTTCCTCATATTCCCCTTTCACCAGGACTTCTCCTCCCCTGTCCCCTGGTCCCCTCTCTTCTGAAGAGCTTTTCCTAGAACAGCATCCTCAGACTGTCAAACTTGAACATGCATGGAGCTTACCTGGGGGGTTATTCAAACAGACTGCCGGGCCCTGTCCTGACAGTCTCAGATTCAGTAGGTCTGCCACGAGGCCCTAAATCTGCATTTCTAACACACATGCTCTTGGGTGAAGCCTATGCTGCTGGCCCCAGGACCATACTTTGAGAACACTTCCCTAAAAGATCCCATTAGATCCCAAACCCCAGTCAGATTCCATTCCTGGGCTCTAGACCCCAATTTCCAGCTCACGATGTCTGAAGCTGTACTCATCATCCCAACCCACCCTCCTGTCTCCTGCTCTACCACCCCTAGCAAAATGCTTCCTTCTGGGTTTTTTGCCCCTGATGGCCTCACCAACTCCTCAGAGTCTTCTTTCCCTCTCCACAACTCAATCACTATCTTTCAATATTGAATCCATTTTCAAAACTTTCTCCAGCCTAACCTCTCCTTTTAACCATTCTGTCACTCTCCTAGTTTGGATCCCCTTAGCTTTGTTACCTTGGAGCTCTCCACCTCTCAACTGGTCTCCTAGACTCTTGCCTTCCAGATCATCTTCCTTATCTTTGCCAGAATTATCTTGCTAAAAGGAGAGCTGATTAATTCCCTGTTCAAAAATCTTCACCTAAGAATATCTATTTCATGGTCATCCAATGCCAGGTACTAAGCTAAACGCTTTACGTGCAGTTTCATTTAATTCTTGCAATAACACTCTAGGGCAGAAACTAATTTTTAACCCCACTTTACTGATAAGGATATTAAGGCTCAGAAAAAGTAGGCAACCTGCCCAAGACCATGCAGCTAAGAAATTAAAATTGGGCTTTTAAGTCAAGTTAAACAGCCCCCAAATCTTAAATATTACTCCTTGCTTTCTTGTAACACAACCTCAGAAGCCCTTTATAACCTAGTCTCTCACTGCTCTTCCAGCCTAAAACTGCCACTGAGCCCCCTAATATCCCGAGCTGAGCAGAGTCATCCCCACGGGGCTCCTACTTGCACTGTTTTAACTGGCAAATTCGTTCACCTCCAGCTCCTGCTGCAGTGCCTCTAGCCCTGGGCAGCCCTCCTACCCTCCAGAGCACACGCATCCCCTCAGCCCCCATTCTGCCTTGTTGTGTGTCCTTAGCAAATTTGCCCCCTGGACTGTGTGTGCCTCTAAAAGAGAGGAATTGTGATTGGTTCTTTCTTTCATTCCCCGCAAGCCCTGCAGATAGCAGACTTGTGTGGCTTTAATTGACTGTTTTTGTATAGACAACTGAGGCCAGGGGACCCAAGCGCCTGCCCAAGGTCATCAGGCTGGCGAGGGACAAATCCGAACCGGCACCGGACTCGACTCCCACCCACTCCTTACATCCCCCAGGATCTTCAGTGTTCTCCGTGACAAAAAGTCTGGAGGTGGTCCCAGGCACGGGTAACCCATCAATCATGCCCTGCCCCTCTCCTCCGGGAGTTTCCTCCAAGCCTGCACCTGGGCCCCAGGTGAAGGAGGAAAACACATGGTGCCAGGGCTGCCTTCTCGCCTGCTTCTCCTTGTAAGTCAGACCCAGGAGCTAACCCATGCACCAGGAAGGATGCTTTACAGCCAGCACAGCCTCTGGCCACCCTTCACATTTTGTGGTTTCTCTGCCAAGGGCTTCCATTCCACCCAGAAGACCCTAGTGCTGCCCTCGCCAGGGCCCTGAGGCTGCACCTCTCCAGCCCCATCTCCCTCCACTTGGCCTTCACTCACCAGCAGGGCCAGGTCCGGGAACACACGCAGTTTTCTCTGCCTGGAAGGCCATTCCCAGGATTCTTTCATGTCCCTAGACTCCCGTCAGAAGTCCCCCTTTCATCCCAGCGGTCCCTAACCGCTCCATCTAAATGAGACCCCTCTCTCTGTCACGGAGGGCCTTCGTGTTTTTTATCCTTCCTCGCACATATCACAATCTATCCTTAGGTCTCCTTATTTCTGATCTTTGTTATTGTCTGGCTTCCCCCACTAGATGCAAGCCTCCCCAGGGTAGGAGCCATTTCTCTAGCTCCTATTTCTGAGTGCCAATAGTTAGTACTCGATGAATATTCACCAAAGACCTGAACAAGTGCTTCCTAAGCTTAACTGTAACCCAGGGGTCTTCCCTAAATGGTGTCCTTTAGAAAGGAGGGAGCTGCTCACTATTGGAGTCTTGATCAGGTCTCATCAGGAGTGCTCTGTCACTCACTCTAAACTGAATATAAAATACCATTTGGGAAGACACATGGTCCCCAGGAAACCTCAGTCAGGGCGAGTCAACAAAGCGGGCAAAGAAATGTAAAACAAATCCTGGTATTCCCGGGACTAGGACTCACAGTTACAAATGCTGATGTCAAAAGCAACAGAGTAATTGATATGCTGAGGGAGCCGGGAGTGTAAATTGACAGCAAGTATAAAAAGAACTGTTCTAGAGATCCAGGAAGTATTTTTGTCATTTGAAGTAAAATTTCTAGGGATAGTAACACATACCTACTCATAAAGTGCTGCATCTCACTTCACTAGCTGGAAGTGAAGGTGGCATGCTGAGACACGAAGGGAAATGACTTGAAAAGTGGCTCTTAGGAAAGCAAAGACACTTTTATCAAAGATGCATATGAACAAATGGATAAACCTTGCTTCATAAAATAGCATTCAAAAAATAATAGTTCTACATAATTTGATTTAAAATATCCACGTACAACTAAAGTTAATATATTATTATAAGTAGACTTTCGACTGCTTCATCCGGCTCTCTAAAAGATCACATATGCAAATTGGCCAAACACCTTTGGCTTGTCCTTTTTAGGAAATGGGGGCTGACTTTGTTTAGGGATCACCTTGTATTCAGACATATTGAGAACTTCCCAGGCGCCAGACACTGTGTGAGGATGTCGGATTCAGAGAAAATTAAGGTAAATGTAATCTTGTCCCTCATGAAGCTAATAATCTTCTCAGGGAAGTCAGACAAGTAACAGGTCGTAACAACACAGTGTGACGAGTGTTGTGATGGAGTAGTGCAAGGTTCTAGGAGGGGCATCTACCTATAGCAAATGACAGGTATAAATCAGAGGAAGCTTCCTGGAGGAAGTGTTAGAGGAGAGGAGAGGGAAGAGCATGTGCAAACTCATGAAAATGAAGGTGTGAGACAAGTTCTGAGAAGTGGAAAATAGAACAGTCAGCCTAGGCTCACCTGCAGCACTCAAGAAAGAGCGGGTTGAGTGAGACTGCAGGGCCATCCCGATGGCTTCCACAGACACCTTACGGAGCCTGGATTTTATCCACAAGGGATACACAAGAGGGACACGATCAGAAAGGTTTCTCGGACAGCACTAAAGGAAGAAGACTGGGAAGAGGTGAGCCTGGCAGCAGGAGACCTTAGGAAGCTGGTGTAAAGTGATCAGTGGCTTGGACTAAAACAGGGAGAATGGGCAGTAGCAGCAGATTGAGAAGCATGGAAGAGGCAGAATGAACAGAGCTGTGGCTGCTGGGATGCTGGTTTGGGGTGGAGGGTGGCCCCAGGAGCAGGAAGTAAAAGTCAGAGAAGACCCGGTTTTCTGGTTTGGGTGGTGCAAGTTTCTACAGGCACCAAAACTAAGAGCACAGAAGAAATGTTTAATGGGAAAGACATGGCTTCTGTATAGAACTTCCGTTGTACAGGACTTCTGGACTTCTGGGAGTTTCCAGGCCATCCAAGTGGCAATGTTTAATTAGGTCCGTAAGGAAGTGGAGCTGGGGAAGAGGTCAGGGATACAAACTATGGAATTAGGATTCACCCTCATTTCAAAGGCAATTGGAGAAAGGCAAGAGATACACGAGAAGAAAGACAGTGGACACAAAACGCAGGTCAAGAACTGAAAGGAGGACGAGAAGAGGTTGCTGGAAGCTAACGATTGAGGGGACTTTTTTTAAGGTTGGAGATAGTGGAGGTATTTAAATTATTTAAATGCTGATAGAAGGGAAAACACTTGTAGCTAGTGAGAACGGGAAGATAAAACAGAGGAGATAATCAGTAAGAGCTGCTTGAGAAGATGGGAGAAATGGAATTCAAAGCATGAGAAGAGCTGAGGCTGAGGTAGGAGACATCTCTTCCAACACTGAATGGGCAGCAATAAATATTTGTGGAATAGGTGAATGAGAGATTCCGTAGATATGGGAAAACCTGCGTAGGTTAGGCAATAATGAGCTGAGGGCTTCTAATGAACCAGGAGGCAAGTTCATTTTTGAGAAAGAGAGGTAGGGTGGAAGGGTCGAGATTTGGGGGCATAGCTTGGAAAAGGCCCTAGGATACTTCTCTAAATCTATTTATTTGGTGAATACCACAATCCAGAATCTGACAGTCAGCCCTAAGATCCAGAAGCCGGATTTTATAAACCACAGAAAGAGGCAGACTCACATTGCACAAATTCAAGGTCCTGATGTATAAACCCAGAGATGCTAGTGCAGTCAAGTACAAGAAGAAATTGATCTGCCACTCAAAGTCTGCCTAGCCAGCAAGCTCTGTCCCTACAGCAGACCTACCAGGGAAACCAGATCAAAAGCAGAAAATTGTTAATCAGATAAATGAATGCCTTATTATATAAGGAAAGATTCCTTTTTCCTATGGGTGGGGCCTTTGCCAAAGTTTGCCTTCTCTTCCCATGCCTCCAAGGCTGACCAATCCTAGTTTTTTTTTTTCTTTTGGTATGCAAGTAAATTCAATCAGATTGAGGGCTATTTCCGTCGCCAGGGAGACATTTTACCCTCCAGGAAGGTGCCTTATCTATTTCTGAATTCATCTATTGTGCTAGACCATTGCCACATACCCTCGGCACTAATAACAACTCCCTTTCACAGTACAGGATTGGACAAAGTTGTAATAAATGCTTAAAATACATGATGAGGGTTGATTATAAGTCCTATGAGGGCAGAGGGACTGCATCTGCCTTGTTCAATGCTCAGTGCAGAGGTTGGCAAACTTTTTCTGTAAAGGGCCAAATAGTAAATATTTTAGGCTTTGCAAGCCAGCTGGTGTCTGTTGCAATGTGCATGCATAGGTGTGGCTGTGTTCAAATCAAACTTGATTTGCCCCCAAGCCGTAGTTTGCCCACCCCCGAAGGCTCTCAGCTTCTTGAGGGCAGGTACCACGTCCCCTTCCCTCCTGCTTCCTCCCAGTACCTCAGTGCAAGCAGCAGCTCCATAAATGCTCAACTCAGTTCTTAGCTTATCTCTGGGGTTGTCCATAGGCATTTTCCCCCCTTAGTCATACATGCCCTATTGTTCCAAATTTGCTGTAATGATCACGTCCAGAAACAACAAAAACGAAATATGTGTTAGAACAAAACCAAGGGGTTAATAATCCATTGGCTTTAGAGTTTACTTTGCCCTGTTGAGATATAAACCACTCTCTATTATAAACATGATACTCCTCTGGCAAGTCAGGGAAGAAGAGATAGGAGTTCGGTTCTGACTTACACTGCATGCTGTTGTCCTCTTCTGAATTCTGCGAAGAGATCATTATCCCATTCATGGTAGCAAATAATTAAGACTATTTACAGATCCTCCCTCTGGACTTACTGAGAACATTCCCAGGGCCCGGGCCTTTGCTGAGGGTGCAGTAGATTTTCTGAGTCCACATAAGCCTTTGCTTTTAGAAAGTTTCATCCAGAACTCTCCAGCTCACCTCACAACAATATGGAGAGTATAAAATGAGATTCTTGCCTATAAAGCAATTTTTTTTTAAAATTTGACCTCAAAGACTCTAAAACCATAGTAACTTCCCCAAAACCACGTCCCAATTTGGGAAGAAAAACATTGCTATTCCAGTAACCTAAACTAGTTTGAACGTTTCATGTTTATTAATAAAATAGTCAATGATTTGTATGAAAAATACTGAACTGGAGATTCTCAACCCTGACTGAGGCAAGAGACTTAGAATAACCATGCAGTGCTTTTCAGTTTAGCTATCCCAGGGCCACACCCAGACTCAGGAGGTATGGAGCTGGCAACACCAGGAGGTTTTCATTTTTATGTCCTAGAGGCTAGTACAGTATCTGATACAGAAGTTGCTCAATAAATATTTGCTGGAAGACATTGGTAACATGGCTCTTTCTGGGAAAGGTACAGGGAACCAGGGCCTGGAGTTCTAGGAAATTTTAGTTTTTACTCTTTGTTTTGCACTTCCGAGTTTTTACCATGTGTCTTAAAAAAAGGAGTTCATTTTTTAAAATAAATATTGTTTATAATGAAAATGGCTAAAATACTTTAAACCCTGTTAGGTCAAAATGATAATTTCACTGTTTTATTTAAACATATGTAGATCACAAAAGTTTGCCCTGTAGATAAAACAAAGTATATGTCTCTTGTTTTAATAATGATATTTGCCTTAAGTAATACTGTATAAGTGAAAATAATAATTGCAAACATTTATTTAGTATATACTAGGTGCAAGGCAATATCCTAAGTCCTTTATATATATATTACAGCCCTATGCAAAGCAGGGATGATATCATCTCACTTTACAGTCGAGAAACAAGCACAGAGAGAAACTGAGGCAGCACGCCCAAGGCCATTCAGCCATATGGTAACGGATGGAGCTGTCTGACCCAGGAGCCCAGCTGTCTGGCCACTACACCACACCACCTTGATTAATATGCAGGATTAGACACATATCCAATCTTAATACCGTCAACTAGTTTAATAAATAGATTATCATCTGAAGAGGCTTACACAAATAAACACTTGTCAAATGAATAAACTGAGAATCATCCCAGGGAAGCTTAGCATGCCTTTTCTAAAGGGAAGGTGGGGGGAGAGAAAAGTGGGGATACTCTCTGTACAGCCAGGCAGGGCCCTGACCTTAATGGAATCTGGACAGGGCAGTGCAGGGACCTCCTGGGTTTCCTCCAGACTGGCTTGCAGTTTCCGTCCCAGTGGAATGGGAGCAGCTCAGCTTATCTATCTGCATGACCAGAAATTCGTCTGTCTTATCACCAGCACCCAGAACAGTACCTGTGCTGGCTAAGAGCTCCAGAAACACTTCAGTGCATGGAGCTAGTGCACTGCCCTTCGCCAGCTGCAGCAAGGGTCGTGGCAGCTGCCCTCGCGCCTTCTCTCCCCAAGCCCTGCACTTGATGCCAGGCCTGGGAGATCAGACCTGTTGTTATCCCCAGTGATCCCAGAGAGGACCTTTCAGGGGCACTCACCGGGGTCCTTTTGCATCTTTATAAGGATGATTCACTCCAGTACCCGCTGAGGGAGGCAGACACCCACCTACGGTCGGATCCTACCCAGCCGATAAGCAAATGCACTGAAAAGGTCTGGAAGATAAGCCATACCCCAGGGACAGAGGATGAGTGTTCCAGGGAAACTTTCCCTTTTTCTGTCTGACTGACTCTTTTACAATGAGGACATATTCACCTTTAACTCGTGTAATTAGAAAAAGAAAAAGAAGCAAATAAAGGATCTTTTGATTTCCAACAGGTCTGGCATCCCCAGTCAAACAACATCCTCCCCCTCATTCCCCACCAAAAAATAGTTAGATAAGCGTATTAAGGGATGTACATTTGACAGTGTTCGCCATGCCCGTGAGAGGTACATGCACGGTGACGCGTGCACGTGGATTTTATCGGGCTGATACGCAGGCCTGGGTGCAGGGGGTTTTCTGGGGTGCCATGTGGGGTGCATGTCTGTTTCCACAAGTCTTACAATTAAGAATCCTTGTCCAGAATCCCAGAACGAGAGACTCTGAGAGACAGCAAAGGAGCCTCCAGAACCCCTGCCCCACCGTCTCCCAGACCTGGCAGCTCATGGGTTTCCTGTTAGACCGCCAGCCAGGCGCCCCACCCACAGCCCGGCACCCAGGCTGGGCCCCAAACGCCACGCACCTTGGATGGTCCTTTTGAAGAAGGCCTTGCAGGCCTCGCAGGAGGCCACGCCGTAGTGGTAGCCAGAGGCAATGTCCCCGCACACGAGGCACAGGCGCTTGGGGATGGCGTTGAGCATGTACTCGCACTTGATGGCCGAGTCCTCCATGATGCCGCCCGCGCAGTCTTCGTAGCTCTTGCGGCAGGGGGTGCCTCCCAGACCAGCGCCTGCAAACATGGGCGGTGAGTCCAGGCCATTGGCATGGGCGCCTAGCGCCAAACCGAAGCCGCCGCTGGCGTCGGACGAGCCGCTGGGGCTGTGGTGGCTGAGGGCGTCGATCCCCGAGGACGGGCTGGACGGCTCAGTCTTGATGAAGGAGCCGCAGCTGGAGCCCAGGTGCCGGTCGTCTGCGGACATCCTGTTCAGCAGCCTGTGGACAGACAGCGTGGCCGTCAGAGCGGAGGAGGGGCGGGGGTGGGGCTCCGGCACCAAAGGGATGGGGCGGGGTGGCTGGGTGGGGCTCCGCATTAAGGCCTCAGTGAGATAAAGTGATGGCCCAGAAGGTCAACTGGTCACAGAACAGCCCAGCCCAGAGCAGGTTTCTGGCATTACCCCCAGAACCTTCTGAGTCATCAAAGAAACTATGTTTGATCAATACACTTCAGTTTAGGTACCCTGGAGATTGGCAAATGTCCAAGCTCTGGTTGACTTTAGGGACACCAGCCAAAACCCTTAAATAGTTGGCCAACCTTCTTAATATACGGTGGCTACAACTTAGCACTTCTGTTGTGTCAAGTCCTGCACCACAGTGACCTGACAGACCATTTCATCCGTGATGGTGTCTCCCCCGGGGCATCACGTAAGCCTGAGCTTGGAGCTTTACCACCCATCCCTCCCCGCATCCCACTATCACCAAGACTGGGACCAGGAGAGTCAAGCAAGGGTGTGGCCAAGGCTGCAACCATGTCCTCTGGCCCAGGCTTGGAAACAGAAGCATATGTTTAGCATAGCTCCCGGGCCGCCCTCTCACTGCCCTTCCTAGCCCCTGAGTGGGCCAGCCTCGGCCCAGCCCCCAAGAGACTGTGCCTGCACCCAGCAGCATCAGGGGACACCTCAGTCCCCACCCAGTGCATTCCCCAAAAAGTTTCTTAGCTTCTCTGAGCCAGACTGCCTTATCTAAAAAGTGGAGGGAGACCTGCCAGTTGGATTACTGGGAGGGGGAACTGAACATTTCCTGTAAGCAACAACCTCCCAGAGCCATGCCCAGTGGGTGAGCAGGCAGGCAAGATGTGACCCTCCCTTATACCAGTTCCTGGGAAGAAAGGACAGACCTTCAACCCCTTGTCAGCATGAAAAACAGACGAGCTGGTGGCAGCCCGATTAAGGTTTGTGTTCTGGGGGGGAGCCCAGTCCACACTCGAGACTCTAGGACCGGTCAGCATTGAGATCTGGAGTCAGGAGACCAAGTTTGGGTCCATCTGTCCCTGTCCTGGGTTTGTGACCTTGGTTGCTTCACTCTGTGAGCCTCCACTGAAGGGGTCGAGATGAGGATAATGGCTATGTCTGAGGAGCAGGTAAAAGGAAAGGGAAAAGTCACAGAGACTGTAAAGGACCGAAGAGGTAAGGAGAACAGCCCTACTAATGGAAAGATGGCTCACGGCTGGGAGGGAAGGTCTCAGGGCTAGGGGGTCCGTCGGGGAGGGGGTAGCAGCACTGCTTGTCAGCTGCCGTGACCACCAGTCACCACCCGGGGAAGGAGCCACGTCATCACTCCCCCAAATCCTACTTCCACATCAGCCAGACACCCATTCCACAAAATGTATCCGCAGAGCCTTATGATGGGGAGGGGCCTTCAACATTCCTGGTTCCACCAACAATTTCTCCCAAAGGGTCATCCTTAAGCTAGACCAGTGACAGGGAACTGCTGGCCCTGTAGACAACTCTACTCGGAAAGTGCTTTCCTGTGGTTCTCTTCCCCTGAAGCTCTCGCCCATTGCTCCAGGTTCTGTCCTCTGGAACCACCCAGAACGTCTGTGCACCCTTCTTCCCCATTCAGCCCTTCAAATATTTTATTCATTCACTCAACAGAATCATTTATGGGAC
Organism: Myrmecophaga tridactyla; assembly: GCA_004026745.1. Taxonomy (NCBI): domain Eukaryota; kingdom Metazoa; phylum Chordata; class Mammalia; order Pilosa; family Myrmecophagidae; genus Myrmecophaga; species Myrmecophaga tridactyla. Next base: position 1,923 of record PVIY010010886.1, on the reverse strand, counting down.
ACAGAGTCTGTGCTGGATGCTGCAGGTACAAGGATGAAAGATGCATACAAGGCTCCTACTCTTGAGATGCTTCTAATCTACTAGAATGTGGTGTTTGAAGATGGAGGCCATTACCCCCCGAGTCTCTTCGCTTCCAAATTGAATAGTCCTTCATTGGGAGACACCTCTCCAACAAGCCCCAACCCGCCCTTCCATTGCCAGAGGGACACCACCCGGGGTCCTCCACTTGAGGGTCTCCCTGAGCACTCTGGCTGGCATCCTGTCATCCACCGGCTCCTCTCCTCAAACAACCAGCGGGTCCCTACTTTGTCCTCGGGAAATGCCAGTGCTCTGCTAACAGCCTTCCAGAATGTATTCCAGAGGCAAACTTAGAGCAGGCTCGTGTGCCCCTCTGCATTATCTCCCCGAATGCCCTTCCATATACCCGGCAGGCAGAGGAGAGCTGGCCAGACGCTCCTTCATTTTGGATCCCCCCACCCCCGCTTGCAGCGATAGGCTCTGCTGGTCGCAGGAACTTCTTAGGCCTGCTGTGCTGAGCCCGTGGGTGAGGGGCTCCCAGACCCCAGGCCCTCCACCCTGCCCCTGGCCAGAGACCCCGGGGCTGAGAAGCAAACTTGATTCTGCTTTTCAGGAGCCTGCTACTAATTCGGGGCCTGAGTCCCAGATGAGGAGGGCTTAACGATTTCATCCCTTCAGCCTCGTCATTTCTGCGCCACCTTTGTGACTATTATTTTGGTCCCATGGGAATGTCTTTTCCTGTACTGAGATTTCTAGAATTTCTGGCAGTGTTAAGAGCTGCATGGGGGTGGGAGGTGGGGGTGGGGGGCAGTGCGTGTGTGAGATTGTGGCCCGAGATGGGAGAGGGGGCACCAAACACATACCTGGGGGAATCTATTATGTGCCAAGTGCTAGTGAGATAACAGTAACGGGAGGGGCACAGCACTGTCCCTGAGAAGTTTACACTCTCCTAGAAGTGATGGCATTAAACAGACACATGTGCAGAGAGCCAAAGGGGAAGAGTGGACACTATGCTACCGGGGGCACCCCTGCTGTGCCATTGATCTTGTTTGATTCATTCATTCACTCATTCATTAATATTTCCAGACTGCATGAAAATGCCTGGGGTGGGATCGGGTGGCAGTCACTGCTTCACTTCTGCATTGAAATTTCCCCTCAGGGTCATCTGCTTGAATTTTCACCCTCTGGAGCTGCAGGTGCGGAGCAGAGGCTGCTGGCCATCTCGCCAGCCCTGCCTACCCGCCACCTCCTTTGTATCTTCTTACTTAATCCTCATAGCCTCCGAGATACTATTATCCCCATTTCACAGAAAAGTCAAAGTCTGCAGTTTGTCCGGATCATCTGAGTGAGAGGAAAAGCTGGGACCCAAATCAGGGCCATCTGAGCCCAGGTCCAGGCTTTTTGTTCTATAGAGAACTTTGCCTCCTGCTATCAGGTCAGAGAATCGCTGCTGCCCCGGGCGGGCGGAGAGGTCCTCTTTACAGTGTTCTAAAATGCAGGCCCCACCCATCCGCCCCCTGGCCAGACAACTTCTGGCCCACCCCAGGAGCTCCAAGTCGCTGGACCCTCCTCACTGGCATTTCTTGACCCATAAAATGAGAGGGCCGGGGACTCTCTAGAGGCAGCATGGGGGGTGGGGGTGGGAGGGGGCGCAGTGCTGGCTCCTGATGGTGCAGGCAAGGGGAAGGGCAGCCGTCCACAAAGCCTTCCCTCTCAGCCCACTCCTCTCTTTGTCCTTGAGCCTCCAGGATGGGCTCCATGCGTTCAAAAGCAAGCTTGAAAGGAACGAGAACAAGGGAAAGAAGTCCAATCCGAGGGCAGAGGAGAAGTGGCTAGAAAAGCTGGGAGAGCATAAGGGAGGGGAATGGATCTAGAGAAGGGGTGGGCGGCAGCTCACATCCAGTG
>PVIY010010885.1:0-67053 GCA_004026745.1 Myrmecophaga tridactyla | reverse complement strand
CCCAAAGAACTCCAAATAGAATAAATCCAAATAGGCCTTCCCCAAGGCATATACTAATCAGTCTGTCAAATGTTGAAGAGAATCAGAAAATCCTGAATGCAGCAAGAGAAAAACAATGTACTACATACAAGGGAAATCAAATAAGACAGATCAGACTACTCAGCTAGCACCCTGGAGGCAAGAAGGCGGTGGCATAATATATTCAAGATGCTGAAAGTGAAAGACCCAGCCAAGAATCCTGTACCCAGTCAAATTGTCCTTTAAAATTGAGGGAAATATTAAAGCTTTCACAGACAAAGAAGTCCTGAAAGAATTTGTCAACAAGAGACTGGCCCTACAAGAAATACTAAAAGGTGTTCTGCCAGCTGACAAAAAAAAAAAAAGACAAGAGAGGGAAGTCTGGAAGTTTGGAGGAGGGCACAGAATTGAAGACTACCACTAAAAGTAATTTAAAGAATATAAAGAGAAAGAGGGAATATATATATAGATCTGACAAATAAAATAAAAAAAGAAGATGGTGGAATCAAGTAGCGCCTTTCCAGTAATAACTTTGAATGTTAATGGACTAAATTTACCAATTAAAAGATACAGATTGACAGAATATATTAAGAAACATAATCCAGCTATATGCTGCTCACAAGAGACTCATCTCAGACACAAGGATACAAATAGAATGAAAGTGAAAGGATGGAAAAAGAAGTTCCAAGCAAGTTGTGACCAAAAGAAAGCAGGAGTAGCTATACTAATATTGGACAAAATAGACTTTAAATGCAAAGACATCATAAGAGACAAAGAAGGACACTATATACTAATTAAAGGATCAATTCACCAAGAAGATATAACAATCATAAATGTTTATGCTCCCAATCAAGGAGCTCCAAAGCACATGAGACAGACATTGGCAAAACTGAACGGAGTGATAGATGTGTTTCAACAATAATAGTAAGAGACTTCAATACACCACTCTCCTTTATAGATAGAACAACCACACAGCCTATTTGGTGAAGGATGTTCTCTGTCTCTTGGAAACAATTAAATTATCTGAAATTGAGAATGTTGATGGACTGTGGACTTTCGGGTCCTCTATATGATGCCCAATGAAAGCAGGTGGCTGAAGAATGCACTGACGGAGAAATAGAATGGCAAACGATGGTGTGTATACTTATGAATGAAGGCTGTGCTGATACAAAAAGGAACAATGTCGTGAGGCATGCAATGATGTGAATGAACATGTGGTACATTTGGTGTGACAAAATAAGTTAGAAACAAGAAAACAACAATAGTATGCTCACCTTTAGAAAGTGCTTATAAGAAAACAGGGACCTAGATTGTAAGCTTTTAGAGCAGACACATTAAGTCTGGAGTGGTGATTATTATTTCTGGATTTTGAGAGGCTGTTATATATATATATATAAAACCTTATATTTGTAGATAAAAAAGAAGCCAAACAAGTTGGGGTTAAAGTAATTCAGAACATAGGGGTAAGGAAGACAGTGTGTATATTTTAGAACCACACATATTCTTTGAGACCAGTGGAAGAAAGGTTTGTTCAATCTGGAACTGAAATTTTCTGTTGTGCACAGTCTAATTCACTCAATCTGTATAGCTCATTTGAACAACGGAAGCACAGAGAACACAGAATGAGAAAGAGATCCTTTAATCCTGTACAGATTATTGTAATGCTTGGAAGCATTTTAGAGTATATTAAGCAGATAATTAAAAAGTATTGGCAAAGTCCCCTGAGGGAGAGGAGGAAGACTATGGGACTATCAAAACTTACCATCAAGGAATTCCCTGATACTGTTTCAAACTTTAGAGGCACCCAAATCATAGGCCATGCCCTCAATCATGAAGCTTACTCTTGTGAAGCTTACGTAGGTAGCATAAAAGCTTAGACTACTTATAGGCATGGCTAAGAGTTAATTCTGGAGGATCCCTGTTGTTGCTCAGATGTGGCCTCAGTCTCTCTAAGCCCAACTCTGCAAGTGAAATCATTGCCCTCCCCCTACATGGGACATGATATCCAAGGGTGAAAGTCTCCCTGGCAATATGGGAGAGGACTCCCAGGGATGAATCCAGACCTGGCACCATGGGATCAACAATTACATCCAGACCAAATGGGGGAAAAGAAGTGTAATTAATAAAGTATCAGTGGCAGAGAGAGTTCAGAGTGGACAGGCTACTCTGGAGGTTGCTCTTACGCAAGCTTCAGGTAGACCTTACTACCTATCATAACCTGCCAACCCCCAACTGGGACCATTCCAGCCAATCCTAAAGAACACCTAAGGCAATTCATAAGATTCCACAAGGATTCCAGGCACTAGAGTAACCAGCAGTCTCCAAATGGGTCCCTGGTCCAGACAGGTCCTGAAACCTAGCCCAGCCTCTCCCAAACATCAGATAGTTCCATCTCCCCACCCCATATTAGTGACAGACCCTTCTAATATCAAAAATTTAGAATAGTCATAGCCCAAACAACCGCAATGAGAGGTATGGAAGGATCAAAGGTGATGGTGGAGTAATACAGAGCAGATGAGACTTAACGAATGAATATGAATGCTGAATCATTAAATTGGTATCTCTTTTAGTCTCCAGTATTTTAGAGCACCTAGAAGTAAAAACTGAAAATTGTGAAATTGCAACCCATGTAAAAGTCTGAAATATGTTCTACAACTAATTGTGCGATGTTATGCTTTGAAATTTATAGCCTTTTTGTATATATGTCATCATTCACAAAAAAGAAGGAAAAAAGTTTATTGTGATTATAAAAAAGTACTTAAGCCCTTTAGCCTCCTATATTCTGGAGGAACTAGAAGGAAAAATATGAGAGGATCATATGATAGGCCATGAGAAACTCTGGGATTATCCCTTAACCACTTCTTGAAGAGTGCTTTGAAAACTATTGCTTTTTTATTTCTTTGCTTTGTATATACATTATACTATACAATAAAAAAAAAGTTTAAAAAGAAAAAAAAAACCCAAAAAAACATGAAAAACAAAAGGCTAAAGTTGCTGCACCTGAAATAACTGTTGAAATGTCCACTATAGAAGGCACAAATACCATTCCGGAGTCTGCTTGGTACATTGAAGGGTTCATTATTGGGTAGCCTCCCACATGGACTGCTGTGGCAGGACAATCAGTACTGACACTATATGGTGGGAGACTGACAGTATGCAAAGCAGTCAATGGACTAAATTAAGAGCAGTATGGATAGTATTAGTGCATAAACCAGGAGATGCACTATCTGTATGAACAGCTAGGTTGTTTACAAAGGTCTTATGACCTGGATGGCAACCTGGAAGCAAGAATAATGGACAGTCATAAATTGTCCCCTCTGGGTACAAGAATTGTGAAAAGACATCTGTGACATCTGCCAATGACAAATGTTCCATCTGCTAATCACATATCAGCAGCCAGTGGACATCAATAGAGTGTGGCTTTCATGATCCCTATATCAGCAATGTAAACTACCATACCAGATGACACACATCGGCCAGTCACAAATCCCAGTGACCTGGTGGCAAGTGGATTATGTCAATCTCCTTCCACTCTTGGAAGGGGCAATATATGCTTTTACTGCTGTGGACATGGGTACAGGACTGTTTTTAGCTTTCTTAGTGGGGAAGGTGAACCGGAGGTCCACCATCAGATATTTGGAGAAAGTGGGATCACTGTGTGTCACAGACAGACAGTGATTGAAGGATCTCTTTCACTGGGAAGATTGTCTAATCCTGGGCCATGGATCAGAACATCATGCCGACATTCTACCTGCCCTACAATCCCATGGATGCAGATCTTATCGAAAGAATGAATGGTTTGTTAAAGAAACAGCTAACAGATGGTAAGAGGTCCCTGCAATAGTGGATGAAGAAATTCTATCAAGACTTAATTCATTCAAAAGCAAAGCTGTAGGCTGCTGCCCCAGCATTTATTAAAATGCTAAAGGAAGGACCCATGCAAGATAAAAATTAGAGGACCATCTTCTTTACAGTCTAAAATGGGGAATAATAATAGTTTGTTGCTGCCCATACCTCAGACCATACAAATGGGGGAAAATGCGGTCCTTTGGCCTCTATACAACCATACTAGTTGGGAATCTTAAGTCCATGGGGAATAGGAGTCACCCAAAATAATGTAATCTGATGCACAAAAAAAACGCCTGTTAAAATTATTATCACCAATCTGGGGATTCGTATTCTAATGGGAGCCTTATGTGTAATTATGTGGACCCTTCTTATGCCTAACGATTAATGTCAAAATAGAGGACTCTCAAAATTTGTAGGGGGACAATATCTGGTATTCGTACCCTGTAATCTTCTTCTTTCAAGTAACTTATTGACAACTAATGGAACTTAATCATGTATATTGTTAGATCAGCAAGACTCATCCAATTATTCCCCATAAACATCTTTTGTTTCACTCATACTGCCTAGCAAACACCTTCCTACAGTGGGCTTCAGCAGTAACTCATACCCACAATCAGATCCAATGTTGGGTTTGCATGGAATTGCCATATTCAGGTGCTACCAGCCCTTCTTAGACTGTGAACACTGCAAAGTGGACTGTGTGAAATACTTTGCTTGCTTGGCAGAATTCAATGCATCAGGTTATCTGAAAAATAATTTTCTCATTGACCGGACATTGTATGTGGGGATGGCCCTATGTCTTGCTCCCTTGTATAACTCTACCCAATGCCGCTAATAATCAGGAAATTATTTAATTCCCTTTCCTGGCCATCATGACAGTTCTTTTGTTGTTATCTCTATATGAGGAGACTCCTTGTGTTTTTTTGCCTCTTAAAATAGATGCAATATCTGTTCTGTGGTCAACATAGTCTGCTATATGGAGGTGAATTGTGGAGACCCAGGGGTAGATCTCCACCTCCATATTGAAAATAAGTTACTGCAAGTAGCTTCCTACAATGACCAGAACATAATTTAATAAATTAAAACATCAAATCTCCTGGAGGAGGTATGGAAGAATATATAGATAGTATGATAAACAAAGCATTAAAATCTCCTCCTTTCATCATTCTTGATTACAAAACTCCAAACTCCTGTGTGAGGAGACCCTACTGAACACACCCTTGTCCTAAACACTTATAGGCCTTTGCACCCTTCCTGCTCCCTTTGCAAATCATTAACTTCCATTTTCCATGGCCAGCCATCACCATGGAACATACTTTCCTGTTTGTAAGTCTTAATTAAAATTATGCTTAACTTCATACTTGATGTGTCCTTTGGTCTTCTGGCAACCCTTTCCCAAGCCCTCCAAAACCTGAACTGGAACTCATGGCATGTAACATTTTTCAACAATAACTGAGTTTATGACTAATAATATTACTGTTGTTTAATATCAAGCAAATCAGTTCTAGAACATATCTCATGAACAGCGAAGACATTGACAAATCTCTAAGAACTTTATACAATTTCTGAAATGTTTATATTAAAGCATTTTACTCATTCAAATTTAACTAGCAGAAGTTTAGAAAATCCTATTTAATTTGACAATTTCCATGCTAGTTATATCAATTGAGCCTATTTCTATCACCTCTCTCTTTACAAGGTGAAAGGAAAAAATCTTTTGCAATTTTCCAGAAAATTCCAAAGACAATTTGAGTTCAATAAGAGGTCATTTATTGTTTGATTTGGGGAAGGCAAAATGTCAAAAAGTTATTAGGTTTGAACATTTTGTTAAATAGGAAAATGGGTTACTGTGAAACAGTATTTGGTAACCTATTAAACAAAAATGACAATAAAAGGGTAAATAGGAGTTAGTATGATTGTAAAAAGAGACAGTTCTTTTAAAAGTGCAATTAGGTGCACAGGTGGTTCAGTGGTAGAATGCTCACCTTCCATGTGCAAGACCCAGGTTCGATTCCCAGACCATGCACCAAAAAAAGAAAAAAAAAGTGCAAAGACTTGTTTTCTAAACAATAAAAGATGATAAGGTCAATGTAAATATTAATAATGATATTATTCTTACAAGAAAACTCTTAAAAACCTCATAAGCCTATCAAATCCTAGCCAACCTTGATCATAATAAAGTTTTATTCTACAAAGCTTTTATAACATTCTATATCCATTCAGGTTTTGTTCTACACATTCCTGCTTCTAATTCTGAGACAACCAATCATTTTGCTTTAGGACAAAACTGCTCTTTTTCTTTAACAAAACATGTCCTGCATACCTTACTTACCTGCATACCAAAAACAGCTTTGAAACTGTCTTTAAACAAACATCAAACAAAACACAATTACTCTTAGACTAAAGTCTGTCAAAACAATGACTCAATTTGGTTAAGCTCAAATTTGCATTAGTCATCATTTTAAGATCTAATAGATATCATTCCAGCTTATTTTATCAGAAAACCTGTATAAACTCAGGAAGAGCATACTCAAGTAGAATAAAATTGTGATTTCATTGTACTTAACAAGGATAATTCGGAAGGCATAGCTGTTTTTATTCAACAATATTAAATTATTTCCATTTGTAAAAGGTTTATCTGAAGTATGAGAATTTTAAACTTTAAACTTTTTTTTTAACATTTGGTTTTAGTTCTACAAATATAGTTTTTTTCATTGGAAATATTAGAAGTTTGGTTTCCTTAATTTCTAGGACTTTAGGAATATAAATAGATATATGAGTGCTTATTTATTTTTAAGCCAATTTGAATAGAGCTCTTTTCAGGAGTTTTATAAGTTAATTTGGTCATATACTCCGGAGGTAGGAAAATATCATACATTAAACATACAGACAGACACAAATAGAGAACTTGTAGCTTCAATTAAAAATTTTTCAGCCATGAGTCAGACATAAAATCACAGAAACACAGAAAATATGGAAATATAAAACTCATTACTTTATATAAGGTATTTTTAGAGTCTTGCAATTTCTTAGTAGACTCTGGGTACCAATTAAAATAGGCATCCCATTTGGCATAATTTGGTAGCCTATTTTCTTGAGTACACCTCTGAGATGAGTAAATTTGTCGAATTGGAACATTCCCCATAATGGTCGTTACAATTCTAGGTTGTCTTTTGTGACATTTTGCTATTTGGTTAGATAGGCACAGCTTCTGGCCCTACAAGTTTTGAACATGTAATATACCAAGATGCCAGGGAGGGAAGAATAAAAGTTTTCAGAGTTTGAGGATCCTGTCTTTGTCATTTCACTTCTTATCTTGTGCACAAGACAAATAAACCTGTAATAGCCAAAATGAAACTGCAGATTAGACTAAAAACTAAGAATTTGGACTCAAAATTTGACCCTCATCACTACATTGACCCACTAACCTCGGCAAAGCCCTTTTTACCTTGTGCATAGGACAAAGGAACCAGTAGCAGCCAAAATGAAACTGGATTGCTCAAAAGGCTAGGGACACTGGCTAAGAATTTGAGCCTTCTCAATAACCCACTAACCTTTGGACTAATAGCTAATGAGACCCAAGAGCTCAAACACAAATACAAAGTGAATGGAACTTGAAACCAGAAGGCACTCACCTTGGCTCTTCTTGGAGAGGTAAGGAATACAGAGAACTTAGAGTGTTTTATCATGCCTTCACTTATCTTCTTTATTGTCACTGGAGCAATTACCAGTTACTTTTGGATCCTCATTGTCAAAACTGATAAAACAAAAAGTTTTCATGAAATTTAGGATCTCACATCTTTATTGAGTGATTCATGAATCAGGCAATATTACATTTAGACAGTAGAAAGAAGTTTCACAAAAGGTGTGGAAAAGAAAAACTCATATAGAGCCAAAGCAAAAGCAAGTGATTAAAAGTTTTGATTGACTGACTTGTTTCCATTTTACTTAGGTGTTCCTACAAAGTGGCAAGTAGGGGTTTGCTTAGGAATGAGAAAGATAATTGGAGATAACTGGTGGACTGTATTTAAATTTGGTTTTCAGGGAATTTACAAAAATTAGAATCTAGCTCAGTTTTTTGGTTTTGCTGACATGGAGCATAGCATGGGTACCTCCACATTGGACATATTAGATCATATTTATAATCTTTCAAGCAACATTTTCTATGAGTTTAAAATAAAAAGAAAATGAAGAGTGCTAACTTTTACTCAGTGCTGATTCTGGGAAATTTTTATGTCTTCTAAGTAACATATGATGTTACAGATCCAAAACTCATCACAATAAATAGCCCAAAATAAGACAATAGCACAGAATGTAAGCAGTTAGCACTGGTGGTCAGTAACCACACACTGGGGTAATGGCACAACAATGTGTTCTAAGTTATCAAGGAACCATTTTTTAAAAGAACATCAGAGTATAAAGCAGAGTAGACCAATATCAACACTCATAAGCATAGCAGAAAATATTATATAAAATAAAGACAATCACTTACCTTTATCCAAGATTCTAGCTAATACATGATTTGAATGTGTATTAGTTACGGTTCTCTAGAGAAACAGAATCAACAGGAAACACAAATATAAAATTTATAAAAGTGTCTCACATAACCATGGAAATGCAGTCCAAAATTCATAGGGCAGGCTGTGAAGCCGAGGATTGTGATGGAGGATCTGGATGAACTCCACAGGTGATGCTCACCAGCCGAAGTAGGAAGAGACCCTGTCTCTTCTGAATCCTCCTTAAAAGGCTTCCAGTGATTAGATTAAGCATCACTCATTGCAGAAGATACTCTCCTTGGCTGATTACAAATGGAATCAGCTGTGGATGCAGCTGACATTGTCATGATTTAATTCTATGAAATGTCCTCATTGCAACAGAAAGGCCAGCACTTGCGCAACCAAGCCAACAGGCACCACCACTTGTCCAAGTTGACACATGAACCTGACCAAGACAGTCCAACCCTTGTCAACTTGGCAGCTATACTCATCACCAAATTTCTAAATAAAAAACAATAAAGCACACATTTTTTCTTTCACCTAATAATACTCAACTCTCCTGCATATAACTGGAAAAACTTTAAATCTCTCCAGACTAGGGTGCAAGTCCTTGAGTAATATTCATTCTTAAACTTGATATCTTACAACTTAAATATAACATGAGCAAAACAGTATTACAGTCCTCATTTCTGTAACTGATCACGTGGCCATAGTTCATATTTATCACTACCTTCTTCCACTACCCATTCCATGTTCCCTTTACCCTCAGCAAGCACTTCAGCTGGCCATGGTTCTTTGTCTGGTGGGGTGACCCAAACCTTCATTCCTGAAGTTTCAGAGCCATTGGTAGTCCTGCATGGATTGGGTTTTTGTAATTTTCCATTGATTTTAATCACAGGTCATGGAAGTACTAAAAGATGCCCAAGGGGATCCTGTACATTCCAGAAAACTCTTCTTTACCTCCATTGTGTAGTTGTAGTCCTATTTCCCCTTGATAGTCAGGGTCAATCACCACTGCCAGTAATGTAATCCCCTTCTTGGCTTGTTGATTCAGGGCCATGAGTAGCCCAAAGTGATCAAGTGGCAGTCTTAGATTCAAGTTCAATGGAATCATTGTTGTTTCTCCTGATGGAAGCACTCCCCCCTTTTAGAACTAAAGCTTGTAGACCAGCAGAGCTCAGGGTCACAGGGACAGAGAGCAAAAATTTTCCTAGTGGATCATTCGGGGTAATAGTGAGTGATAACACTCCCATTTCCACCCCTTGGTTCCTGGACCCATAGATCCTGGCTATGGGAGAAACAGCACCATAGAGTGAATGCTTATGAGGATACACAGCTTCCAGGAGTACATTACCCCAGTCCTTCAAGGTATAGCCACCTAGTTGGCAGCGTAATTGAGTTTTCAAAAAGCCATTCCACCGTTCTATCAATCCAGCTGCTTCTGGATGTTGAGGAACATGGTAAACCCAGAGAATTCCATGAGCATATGACCATTCCCAACTTCATTTGCTGTGAAGTGTGTTCCTTGATCAGAAGCAATGCTGTATGGAATACCATGACAATGAACAAGACATTCTGTAAGCCCATGGATGGTAGTTTTGGCAGAAGCATTGCATGCAGGGAATGCAAACCCATATCCAGAGTATATGTCTATTCTAGTTAGAAAAAATTGCTGCCCCTTCCATGAATGGAGTGGTCCAATCTAATCAATGTGCCACCATGTAGCTGGCTGGTCACCTCGAGGAATGGTGCCATATTGGTGGCCGAGTGTGGGTCTCTGCTGCTGGCAGATTGGGCACTCAGCAGTGGCTGTAGCCAATTCAGCCTTGATGAATGGAAGTTCATGTTGCTGAGCCCATGCATAACCTCTATCCCTACCACCATGAACACTTTGTCCATGAGCCCATTGGGCAATGACAGGAGTTGTTGGGGAAAGAGGCTGACTGGTATCCACAGAACGGGTTATCTTATCCACTTGATTATTAAAACCTTCCACTGCTGAAGTCACCCTCTGGTGTGCATTCACATGGGACACAAATATCTTCATGTTTTTAGCCCACTCAGAAAGGTCTATCCACATGCCTCTTCCCCAGACCTCTTTGTCACCAATTTTCCAATTATGGTCTTTCCAAGTCCCTGACCATTCAGCCAAACCATTAGCAACAGTCCATGAGTCAGTATACGAGTGCACCTCTGGCCAGTTCTCCTTCTAAGCAAAATGAACAACCAGGTGCACTGCTCAAAGTTCTGACCACTGGGAGGATTTTCCCTCACCACTGTCCTTCAAAGACACCCCAGAAGGGGGTTGTAATGCTGCAGCTGTCCACTTTCGGATGGTACCTGCATATCATGCTGACCCATCTGTAAACCAGGCCTGAGTTTTCTCTTCCTCAGTCAATTCACTGTAAGGAACTCCCCAAGAGGCCATAGCTCTAGTTTGGGAAAGAGAAGGTAATGTGGCAGGAGTGGAGACCATGGGCATTTGGGCCATTTCTTCATGTAACTTACTTGTGCCTTCAGGACCTGCTCTGGCCCTATCTCATATAAACCATTTCCATTTTACAATAGAGTGCTGCTGTGCATGCTCAACTTTATGGCTTGTTGGAGCAGACAACACCCAGCTCATAATAGGCAACTCAGGTCTCATGGTAACTTGGTGGCACATGGTTAAGCATTCAGTCTCTACTAAGGTCCAGTAGTGGGCCAAAAGCTGTTTCTCAAAAAGAGAGTGGTTATCTTCAGCAGATGGTAAGGCTATGCTCCAAAATCCTAAGGGTCTGCATTGTGATTCTCCTGTAGGGGCCTGTCAAAGGCTCCAAACAGCATCTCTATTTGCCACTAACACTTCCAGTACCATTGAATCTGCTGGATCATATGGGCCAAGTCGCAGAGCAGCCTGTACAGCAGCTTGGACCTGTCACAGAGCTTCCTCTTGTTCAGGTCCCCACTCAAAATTAGCAGCTTTCCTAATTAGTAAATGGCCAGAGTAGCACACTCAAATGAGGAATATATTGTCTCCAAAATCCAAAGAGACCAACTGGGCATTGTGCCTCTTTCTTGGTTGTAGGAGGGGCCAGATGCAGCAACTTATCTTTCACCTTAGAAAGGATATTTCAACATACTCCACACCACTGGGTACCTAGAAATTTCACTAAGGTGGAAGGCCCCTGTATTTTTGGTTGGATTATTCTCTCATCCTCTGACAAGCAAATGCCTTACCAGTAAGTCTAGAGTAGCTGCTACTTCTTGCTCACTAGGTCCAATCAACATGATATCATCAATATAATGGACCAGTGTGATGTCATGTGGGAGGGAGAAATGATCAAGGTCCCTGGGGACAAGATTATGACATAGGGTCAGAGAGTTGATATACCCCTGAGGTAGGACAGTGAAAGTATATTGCTGACCACGTCAGCTGAAAGCAAACTATTTCCGGTGTTCCTTACTAACTGTTATTGAGAAAAAAATCATTTGCCAGATCAATAGCTGCATACCAGGTACCAAGGGATATACTGATTTGCTCAAGCAATGATAGCACATCTGGAACATCAGCCGTAGTTGGGATTACCACCTGGTTGAGTTTATGATAATCCACTGTCATCCTCCAAGACCCATTTGTTTTCTACACAGGCCAAATAAGAGAGTTGAATGGGGATGTGGTGGGAATCACCACCCCTGCATCCTTCAAGTCCTCAAGAGTGGCAGTAATCTCTGCAATTCCTCCAGGAATCTGGTATTGCTTCTGATTTACTATTTTGCTCAGTAGGGGCAATTCTAGTGGCTTCCACTTGGCCTTTTGCACCATAATAGCCCTCACTGCATGAATTAGAGAGCCAATGTGGGGGTTCTGCCAGTTGCTCAATATGTCTATTCCAATTATACATTCTAGAACTGGGGAAATAACTAGAGTGAGTCCAGAGGCCCGGTGGACCCACTCTGAGGTGGATCTAAGCTAAAACTCCATTGATCACGCGGCCTCTGTAAGCCCCAACTCTGACTGGTGGACCAGAGTGATGTTTTGGGTTCCCTGGAATTAATGTCACTTCTGAACCTGTGTCTAACAATCCCCTAAATATATGATCATTTCCTTTTCCCCAATACACAGTTACCCTGGTAAAAGGCCATCGGCCTCCTTGGGGAAAGCTTGAAGGAACATTAAGAGTATAAATTTGTGACAGGGTAACAGGGTTCTCCCCCAAAAGGGACCTGGCCTCCCCTTCATTCAAGGGGCTCTGGATCTGTAAACTCTCTCAAGTCTGGAAATTGATTAAGGGGCCATGACTCTGTGTTTTTGTAATTCAGGTTAGACTTCTGTTCACTTGACCTAGAACTCTTTTGTTTATACAGTTCAAACAAGAATTTGGTAGATTGCTCTTCTATTGTATTTCTAGGTACTCCGTGATTTACTAGCCAATGCCACAAATCTCTGTGAGTCATGTAATTTTGACTCCTGCTTTGATTTTGTGTCAATTATAATAGACATATCTACCCTGTCATGGTGATTAAGTGTTGCCACCTGGCTTTTGTCAACTCGGGATCTGGTCATCCCCATTGTGTTTAAGGATTCCAGCCCAGTGACAGCAGTTCCTACAGTAATATCTGACCTACAGAGAAGCGCAACTACAGAGCTCTTCAGGGATGAGGGTGCTAGTCTCACAAATTTATTTCTCACTGTCTGGTGAAAGGTGCATTCTCCGGACATTCTTGGGGTGTAAGAGCAGACTTTGCATGATAAAACCATCCACTCTAACATTCCAATCTTTCTAAACCTCTGGATCCCCTCATCTATATTATACCAGGGCAGTTCTGACATTTCAACCTCAGGTAATGTCAGCCACCTTTGATCCTTGTTTCAACCAACCATCGAAACAAACCATTAATACCTTTTCTAATCCCTTGAGCTATAACATTGAATGCAGAATCTCTGCATAGTGGGCCCATATCAGTAAATTTAGCCTGATCCAGCTTTATATTCCTCCCACCATTATCCCATACCCTTAAAATCCATTGCCACACATATTCCCCTGATTTCTGTCTATATAAATTGGAAAACTCACACGGTTCTTTTGGAGTATAATGTACCTCCTCATATGTGATACTTCGTACCTCATTTTTAAGGACCTGTTGGGACTTTAGTCTAGTTGTAGGTCTGGAAGAAATGAAGGATGGAGGGGGTAGGTCATGAAAAGAATTAGAAAGATCTTCCAAGTCATTTGTTTTAGGGCATTCCTTTGCAATATCATCTAGTGAAACAGGATTAATCACCCTAGGGTTAATCTCTTCAGGAGAAGATTGGGTAGCCAACTCCTCAAGGCAGGCTGGAGGTGGCGTGGCTATGACATCAGGGCAGACTACTGCAGAGTTATCTAGAGAAGACTCAACATGACCTAGAATTTCAACCTCACCCCTGACATCATTATCAATCCATATGTCACCATTCCAATTTTCAATGTCCCACTACTTTCCAATCAATGCCCTCACTTTAATGGCCAACATCTTGAAACATTGAGATTTCAGTTTCTGTTGTAAAGTTGCTACTCTAACAATAAGATTCTGAGTCTGATTTTTAGAGATCTCAAGTCTATGGCTATAGGAAATAAGATTTTCCTTCAGGATACTCATAGAAACTTCTACATCTGTCAGACAGTGCTTAAGCTTCTCATTTGAAGCCGTAAGCCCATCCATTTCACTCCTTAATGTGTACAGTGCATCTACCAACAGCCAATATCTCTATAGCTCTTATTCCCACAAAACACTGTAAAGACGTCAAAAACATTATCCCAAAGAGCCTAGCTTTGTACATGTGTATCATTAGGAAAATCGAATGGCGATATTTTGATTATCTCTTTTGCCAATTCACTGTGTGGATTGGGAGTGTCATTCTAATTATGGGAATCAGAGTTCTTAGTGCCTTTGAGTCCAGTCAGAGTAGAAACCATTCATAAGAACCAATTTTTAAGATTCTGTTTCTTAAGAACCACTCCTGGTACCAAGTTGTGTTAGTTAGGGTTCTCTAGAGAAACAGAATCAACAGGAAACACTCGCAAATATAAAATTTATAAAAGTGCCTCACACAATTGTGGGAACATAGAGTCCACAGTCTACAGGGCAGGCTGTGAAGCTAATGATTCTGATGGAGGGTTTGGATGAACGCCACAGGAGAGACTCACTAGCTGAAACAGGAAGAGAGCCTGTCTCTTCTGAACCCTCCTTAAAAGGCTTCCAGTGATTAGATTAAGTATCACTCATTGCAGAAGATACTCCCCTTGGCTGATTACAAATGTAATCAGTTGTAGATGTAGCTATCATGATCATGATTTAATTCTATGAAATGTCTTCATTGCAACAGACAGGCCAGAACTTGCCCAACCAGACAAACAGGTACCACCACTTGGCCAAGTTGACACATGAACCTGACTATGACAGAATGCAAAAAATTTCTGCATCTACATCATTGCTTTTTCATTCAAGGTTTAATCAGATTGCTTAACATTGATGCTTCCATTCCAAAATGGTAATGTGAAGCCCACCAAAAGATAAAATATATCTGATTTTTCACAAAAGGATAGATTGACTTTTTTTCTAATAGACAAAAATTGATATATGAGAAATAAGTGTCTTCCTTAAGTAAATTTCAGAATTGGCTGGCCACTGCTTTATTATTTTGTTAATAAAGTGAGAATATAAAGTATTGTCATGAATTGAAGAATAACAGAGCCTGAACTAACTCAACTCTCAAAACAGACTGTGGACTTTTCCATTCATATTAGATAGAGGTATGCAAAGATTTTTCTCAATGAGTTGATGGCTTGATAAATTTTCACCTGATTTAAGTGGATATATTCATTCTACTGGGAGTTGAATAAGCCAAGGTTTGCATAAGATCAATAACGAATAGTCTCATGTAATCTTTTATACACAAGAGACTGATAAATATTTAAAAGTATAATGATACTCATTCCTGAGCATTTTGTCAAGAATGCAGAGCCTCATAAATGTATACATGATCATGGAAGAGCAAATTTGTATAATAATTTTGGAAATCAATTTTATAATATCTAGTATATTGCAATGTAGACATACCTCATCATTTAACAGTTTTACCCACTGGCACCATTTAAGATATACATGCTTGTTCATAGCAAAAGTGTAAAAGTGAAAACTTGTCAACAAACTGAATGGTAACTAATAGGAAAATAGAAAATAAATGTATGCATACTTACAGAATAGAAAATACTATGTAGAAGAGCAAATGAATGAGCTAGAGTCATGTTTAACAACTTGGATAATATCATAAACCTATTATTAGAGGAAAATATATTATTTCTCTGAATACACACATATGTGCCAAAAGTACAATGACATTCATAGGAATGAAAACCACACTATTTATTTCATTCAGAGAGGATTACACAGAAACTTTACCTGTGTTGGTACAAAATTGTTTTCTAGTTAAATGGTATTCAGTAATTATTCATTACATTTTTATGTATCTGGAATATTTCATTATAAATTCTGTTCCCATATATCTACAGATAAAATCAGAAATCACTTGTTTTCTTGGAATTTATGAGTAGCCAATGTGTGAGGAAATCACAGAAATACCAGATGAGGCCTGACTTTAGTGATTACATTGAGAAGCCATAATAAATGGTAAAGAAGAGTTTCTGTTTCCAGACAATAGGTGCGGTCATTTGAAGCTGTTTGTATCCCAGAAAGGCACATTCTTGAAGTTAATCCATGCTCTAGTTGTGGACATGTCGTAAGTAAGATCTTTTGGTGAATAAGATCTTAAGTTGAGGTGTGATGCATGTCATTCAGGTTAAGTCTTAATCCTCTGGCTGTTGTCCTTTATAGGAGGACAAAAGACAGAGAAAAAAACATAGGAAAAGCCACAGAGAAGTTAAGAAAAAAAAAAAAAAAAGAGAGAAGCTCAGAAATAAAGCCATAGAAGCTGAGAAAGTCACAGAAGCCAGAAGCTGAAAGTAATGAAACCTGGAGGAGAAGGGAGAGACCTTAAGATGCTCTCATGTGCCATGCCATGTGACAGAAGAGCCAAGGATCACCAGCACCTGGTCTTTGGGAAAAAAGAGTCACTTGATGATGCCTTGATTTGGACATGTCCATAGCCTCAGAACTATAAGTCTGTAAATTAATAAATTCTCATTTTTAAAACCCAGTCCATTTTGGGGGGTATATTGAATTCAGCAGACTTAGCAAACTAAAACAGATATTTGTACCAGGGTGATAGGATGCTGAGACTGTAAATACCAAAACTGCTGGAACAGTTTTAAAAATTGGTAATGGGTAGTTTCTGAAAGAATTGTGAGATTTTGATGGAAAAAGGCCTAGATTGTTTTGAAAAGACTGTTCATAGAAATATGGATCCTAAAGATACTTCTGAGGAGGCCTTAAGACAGAAATGATGAATATATCATTGCAAACTGGAAGAAAGGTGATTTTTGCTTTAAAGTGGCAGAAAACTTAGCAAAATTGAATCCTGAGGTGGGATGCAAGGTAGAATTTGAAAGTGTTGAGCCTAGATATTTAGCTAAAGATATATCCAAATAAATATGGAAAGTACAGCATCGCTTTTCCTTTCAGCTTATAGTAAAACGTGGGAAGAAAGGAATAAACTGAATACTGAACTCAAGGATACAAAGAATCTAGAAATGTGTGGTTTGGAAAATTCTGAGCTTATGGAGAAAGAGTCCCCAGAAAATAGCACTGCATGTGTGGGTTTAAATGAGCATGGATCTAGTCAGCCATTTCCATGCATGTCAGTATTAAAAATGCAGTTATCCAGAAGGGAATCTATGGAAGGTCCTACTGTTTGACAGATGCTCAACCAACACAATTTTTGAGAAATCTGTATGAATGAAACCACCCAGCCCCAACTAAAAGGTACAGAACAAGGAAAGAGTGTAGGAAAAATGACTAAGGGCAGAATCATGGAAGCTGAAGTCTGGAGCAAAGACATCTCTGGTCCATAGAGCTTAACTCACTTATGTATGTGGCAAGGGTGAGTATGCCTAGGAGCTCATGGAAGGCAGGCCTTCTGACTGATTGTTTTGGGAGAGTGTTGATGCTCCAGTCCTCAGAGAAGATGGGGCACATTCCCCAGGGATTGAGGAGAGCGTTGACTCTACCCCACCATACTGAGGGGGTAGAGCCTGTGCCTGGAGAGTGTGGAGAGTTCAGTTGCCACCCTGAGCTTGTGGAAGCTGGAGCTTAGTGTTCCACTGCCACCCTCAATGTTTCTTGATGAGGGTAGAGCTGAATGCATGGCCCCCATCCCATTATTTGCAGATGTGAGAACCCTCACCACAGTATTTGAAGAGAGTGGGGTCACTGTACAAGTGCTTGGAAAGGGTGGGGCTGCTACTCACTCAAGACTGAAGGACAAAATATCATTCTATTGATGACTCTCAGACCTTGAAATCTAACAGAGTATGTCTTTCAGGATTTCAGAACCATTTGGATTCAGTCACCCCTGTTTTTCTTCCAGTTTCTCCCTATGGCAATAGCCTGTTTTCTCTGTGACTGTACCTCCTTTGTATTTTGGAAACAGATAACTTGTTCCAAGTTTTACAAGTCAACAGCTAGAGGATAATTGTGTCCCAGGGTAGACCAGAACTGTAACTGATTTTAATGAGACTGAATATCATTACTGAAATGATTTAAAGCTTTTGGGATATGGTGATGGAATGAAATGCATTTTGCAAATGGAAATAAAATATCTTTTTAGGGTACAGAGGGTAGAGTGTGATGTTCTGAAGCCATATGTACAGAGAACAGAATGTACTTAAAGCTAATCTATTCCCTTGGGTGTGGACCCTTTGTCAGTAGGGTTTTTTGTTAAATAAGATCTTATATTGAGTTGTGAACCACCTCATTGAGGGTTGATCTTAACCCTTTTAAGGATTCTTAATGGGGTTCTTTATAAGGAAATGAAATTCAGAGAAAGACACAAACAGAAAAAGACAAAAAAGCTCTGAGAGAAACACACAGAAGCTGAGAAAGCCATAAAACCAGAAACTGAAAAACAATAAAGCCTGAAGGAGATGGGAGAGTCCAACACAAAACACCATCTACCTTGCCATGTGATAGAAGCACCAACTATCTGTGATAGAGGCAGCCAATCTTTGGGAAGAAGGCATTCCCTTATGATGCCTTTATTTGGACATTTTCACAGCCTCAAAAAGGTAAGTTTGTAAACTAATAAATGGCAATTGTTGAAAGCCACCCCATTTCTGGTATGTCATTTCAGTAGTGTTAGCAAACTAAAGCAATATGTTTGGCCCCTTCATGTATTATAGTGTTCTGAATAGGCTATTTTAAAAAGGCTGATAGTTCACCTTCTCATTCTCTTCTTCCAAACCATCTGCAGGTTTTAATTTTGCAATCTTTCTACAGATTTTCATCTTCCAAGCCTTCCAACAGAATCATATTTTTGAAATTCAAATTAATAACTTTATTTCTCTCCTTTGCACTCTTCACTCACTCCTAGTAATCAACAGGATCAAATAAGAAAATCTTTTGTGTGATATTTATGGCTAACCATCACTTTTACTTACTTTCTTCTCTAGCCATATTCTTGCCATAACTTCTATCTTGACCCATTCTCTTTCCATGAATATATACACATAATTCATCAGCAGTCCAGAATTAATCACATTATATTCAACATCTAAGGTTTGGGGCATAATGTTCTCTTTGCTGCCTTTCACCCCTTGTATTCTTAAATTCTTAGTTTGAAAATATTAACCTTAAATATCATCCTTTCCTCTAACTATTATTGACAATTAGATGATTTCTCTGTCCTTCCAATAATATAGCATTCATACCTTATCATCTTCCTAATCATTTTTCATGTTAATTGCAAATCCCATGATCCAGATTATTATAATTCCATGTGTTCTTGGTACTTTGTGAAACACAAGTAGTGAGAATATGTTTAGAAAATATTTATTAAAATAGAACCTGATTCAAAGATGTGGTATCAGTATTTAAAGTAGAGATACATGTGTCTAATCCTTTAGTTATTCACATCATCTGCTTGGTGGACCATGCAAGTATAAGTGATTGAGAAGAGGGTAAATCTCTTACTCCCTCACCCCATATACAATAAGATTGTCTTAGGTTAGATCTGTTCCACCTGTAAGAATTTTAAGATGCTAGGGAAAATCGATTAACAAACTAATCAAATGCAATATCACTTGTATCCAGAGATAATATAACCTCAAACATTGTCAGTGGCTAAGAACACTGATAAAAGCTTTTGTTAAAAAAGGTTTCCAGGGTGGTGCAATGGTAGCTCAATGTCAGAATCCTCTTCTGCCATGCCAGAGACCCAGGTCATTCATTTCCTAGTGCCTGCCCATGCCAAAAAAAAAAAAAAAAAAAAAAAGATTTTGAATTCTAGTTCTACCACTAATTTAGTGCAGGACAGTTGTCATATTAGCTAAATTTTCTAATTATTCATTTTTTAATCTGGCAAATTGGAGATAGAAATGCCAAATATAAAACTATGTTTTGTGTGGATCAATGCACCAACATTCATATAATGCTTAGCAAAATACCCAGCAAACTATGAGGATTCAATACTGTATGTGTTGTTTCCATTGTTGTCATCATTGATATTCAGGGGACCAGCAGTGGTGCCAGAGACAGAACAGTCTCTGGTGTATATTCTCTCTACTAAGTGAGTTTTTTGTAATAAAAAGTTATTCCAGGAAGAGTTCTAAACATTCCAAATATTACTAATTTATTTAATGTTCTTAACTAAAATGCTATGTAATTAGGATTATTAGTATCTCTTCCATTTTACCAATGAGGAATTTGAGCCATTTGCCTCAAATCATACAATTTTGTGGACTTTCAGCTGAAAGTTGGTAGAGACAGAAAGAACATCAGAGGTTACCAGGGAATGGGGAGGGTGAAGGAAGGGGAACTTATTAGATGATACATATAGAAGCTTTGTAAGCTTGGGAAATTTTTAAATAACAAAATTCTATCTTCAAAACAAGACAAGAACAAAAAACAATGCTGCTGAGTTCCACTACAAATGCCCTTTGGTGGTTTTTGAATGGTATATATCCCCAGAAAATCATATTCTTAAAGCTAATCCATTCCTGTGGGTGTAAATCTATTGTAAGTAGAACCTTTTGATTAGGTTATTTCAGTAAAGGTGTGGCACAGGGTGGGTCTTATACTCTAACTGCAGTCCCTTATAAATGAGATGAATACAGAGAGAGAGAAAGCCATGGAAGCAAGAAGCTGGAAGATTGAAACCTGGAAGAGAAGGGAAAGACCAGTATACAACACCATGTGCCTTGCCATTTTAGAGAGGAGCCCAGGATCTCCAGCAGCCAGTCTTCAGGAAGAAAGCATGACCTTGATGAAGTCTTGATTTGGATATTTTCTTCAGTCTTAAAACATAATTTGGAAGCTAATAAATTCCCATTGTTAAAAGACCACCCATGTCACAGTATTTGCTGGAACAGTCTAGGAAATTAGATTTTCTCCCTTCCTGTTAGTCAGCAAATTTTGTTTTTTAAATTTTTTTACAAGACTTGAGGAACCATTGAGGACCAGATAGAGAAATAAAGCAAACACTCCCCACTGTGTTCCTTATTCACTGAAGCCAAAGGAAATTTAATTTAGTAAAATTACCTGATATACTTATAATAAATAATAAATGCTCCAGCCTAGTACAGCCCTGAGACCAAAGAACAGGCTAGACAGAAGATTGGCCGTGAGTTTTATTAGTGGCTCACAGACAGGGGGAAGTTCTTCTACAATGGGGCCAGCTGGGAGTGCGCTCTACTCAAAGTCAAGAGAGAGAGAGGTGTGTCCAGGAATGCCTTATAATTCTAACAGTTACATGAGATTTGGTTATTAGCAGCATGGGGATTTACATGCTTTGACATTTAACATCTGTCTTGGTCACATAGGCAGCCAAGTGACTTGTAATCAAAATGGAGGAGGGAGCAGGGCCTAGGTCCTCACAATCCACCCCCACAGAGCAGACTGCATTGACCATAGGACAGACATTCCATTCATTAACAATCTAAGAGACAGTAGAATATTAGGGGTTCTCTCCACAAAGAAAATAACTCCACAAAGTGAGGCTGCAATGATTAAAAAATTAAATGAAATTGTTAGATAATTGATAATTATTAGAACCTATACTTTCAGTCCTATATGAGAAGATTCTTCTCCAGATTTTTTTGATGTGTTGAATTCCACAAAACCATCAGGGTATTCTATGGAGTCTAATTCACTATGGAGTATATTGTAGCAAAGTACACTGCTGGCACCCAATGGTGGCAGTTCAGTGCACACTCACCATTGAGATCTATTCTGCACGTAAGTTACCACAGAGCCCTATTGCTGGAAGGTATTTACCACAAAGCTAAGGACAATAAGAATAGAAATATCCATTAGTAGACAGATACCACACTTTTTCTCCCTGCAATTACAAGGAATTTATAAGTATCTACAGAGGCATACATACTCTGCTTTGGGTTCTAGGGGTCCTGGGTTGGTTACATATGCAATATTCAGCATTTTGCATATAAACTGTGCTCTTAAAAAAGAAAAACTGTGGTCTAATACTTAAATTTTGTGCAATCCCAATACCAGGACTCCCAACCAATGTGCTCACATTGGCCAAGACCAGGGCCAATCAACTTTATATTCCCCAGTTTCTAATGCTTGTGGCATAGGCAAGAGCAGGTTATTTTTATTAGCTTGTCATAGCTATAGCATTGTTTGCCCTTTTACCTGAATTCACAGCTCCTGAATGGGTTCCACCAAAACCAGTTCAATAAGGGTGGGGGCAGCTGCTTAGGGCCATGAATTGAGACTGGCAAGGGCCAGATACATTCAGCAAATCCACTGCTGCAGAGATTGTTTATCATCTTTTAATTGCTCTTTTAAAGATCCATTCACTCTTTCGATGAACCCCACTGCTGTGGGGTTGTGTATTCATTAGGGTTCTCTAGAAAAACAGAATCAGCAGGAAATATTCCTAAATATAAAATTTATAAAAGTGTTTCATGTAACCATGGGCACAGAGTCCAAAATCCACAGGGCAGGCTGTGAAGCTGATGATTCCGATGGAGGGTCTGGACAAACTCCACAGAAGAGGCTCGCCAGCCAAAGCAGGAAGAGAGCCTGTCTCTTCTGAATCCTCCTTAAAAGGCTTCCAGTGATTAGATTAAGCATCACTCATTGCAGAACACACTCCCCATGGCTGATCACAAATGGAATCAGATGTGGATGTAGCCAACATGATTATGATTTAATTCTATGAAATGTCCTCATAGCAAAAAAACAGGCCAGCACTTGCCCAACCAGACAAACAGGTACCACCACCTGGCCAATGTTGACCCATGAACCTGACCATGACAGGTTGTAAGGCAGATTAAATGTCCGTAAGACATCATGTTCAGTAGCCCAGGCTTGAGTTAGTTGTCTGGAAGAGGGCATCCCCCTATCACTGTCCACATGTGTGGGGACCCTGAAAAATGTACTGAGCTTTTCCAAGTTATTTATTGTAGCTCTTTGGTTAGCTTTCCCTACTGGTAAGGCCAGCAACAATCCAGTGGCCATATATTTGGCTGTATATGGATTTTGCCCCTCTGGATAGGGAAGGGGCCTTTTATAATTTACTTGCCACTTGGTGACTGGAACGTGCTCATGGCTGATGTGCCCGAGTTGACAAGGAGACATCTTTGGGCATCTTAGAAAACAGGAAAGGCAGGCACCTGTGACTTCTTGCAGGGTTGTCATTATGGGCAGATGGAATTGCTGTACCAGTCTCCATGGAGTCTGATACTCATGGTGTTCTGTTTTTCTATACAAACATTCAGCAGCCTTGCTAGATATTGGCTTTAGACTATGAATTTTTGCTAAAGCATCTGATTAAATATCACCAAGTAAAGAATCCATTTTATAGGCAGAGACATTAAACACAGTTACATTTTGCTTGTAACAGGTAGTCCTGATATCAGCCCACATTTCTTTTCTCCATAGGGGCAATAGACAAGAGTCCACTACTGTTGTTTCCACATGGCCATCCATACTGTCAGACCTTGGTACCTTACCGAATTGTCAGCACAAATAGTTAATGCATCTCCTGGTTCATTCAGCCTATTGGATATTTTGCATAGTTCCTGTTTCCTTCTATATAGTGTGCATATTAGGTTGCATGGCTACTATCACCCAGGTGGCATTCTGCCCATGTGCTGATCCAACAATGTCAGGGTGACTTAGGTATACCCATCAATGGTGGGTGCAGATACAGCCACCTCATGAGGATCAGCAGTAAGGGGCAAGTGTTGTTCTTACACATAGGAAACTAGTCTCAGGATATCTGCAGTTTTTACTTGAAGAGCTGTTGTTGAAAATGCTATCTAAGTCATATGCACTGCTGTGTGAGGATGGCTGCTCTTAATTTCACAGGGCATGTTTGAGTTAGTCCTTCACTTGCAGTAAGGCATTATTGACAGTACACAATTTTTCTAAAGGACTGTATTGCAGTTTGGCTCCTTTCCAGAACAGAAACCAAAAGCTGATGGGAACTTACATTGCCTGTTGATTTTGTCACAAGCCCCACCTAAAGCCAATATCAGAACTGGCAATATTTAATTCACAAGTTGCATTTAGGTTCACCATCTATAAAATCTGAGCCAGTTCAGTGGCCCCTCTGGCTTTTTCAAGAGCAGCCACCTGGGAGCTATACCATTCCCAGGGATAGCTTTTCCTATCAAAACATATGCAAGTTTTAATATTTGGGCTGAGTGAGAATGAAAGTTTTCCAATACCTCCAAAATCTCAAGAAAATCTGTTTTGTTTTATTTTTTTCTTTTTTGCACATGCAGTACAGAAAAACATTGCACCTTGTCAAATTATTGCAAAAGGAAGAAATTTTGCCCTTCCCAACCATACAGCACCCATGAATTTGACAGGTTAGCCAAGGTATTGCAGTTCACCATGAGCAATTGTCCATCTCCAGGTGTTAAGATAAAATAGCAACAATCCTGAGGCTTTAGTTCTGGAAAAGAGTTACTGGTTAGCATGAAATCATCAATATAATGAAATAATTACACTTTTCCATTTAGCCAAATCCTTTGCTACAGGCTCACAGCAGATAGTCAGGCTATGTGAATAGCCTTATGAGAGCATGATGAAAATCCTTTGTTCTTGCTAGGTGAAATAAAAATGGGTTGGCTGGCCTTATATGAGGGAGTACTAAAGAATCTGAGTGTTAATTACTTGTAGTAAAGAGGCAACTTTTGGAGATGCTGCATACAAAGGTGATGTCACTCCACCCTTTGTTTCCCAAATGTCTCCTTTTTTCTCCTTTTCATTATCAGATAAAGAATCTATTGGACCTCAAACCTTTGGAGCCCAGTCAGGGGCAGTCAGCATCTGCCTTCTCACTCTAGTATACTAGCATGCTAATATTTCTAAACTCTTATCTACAAGGCATAGCCTCTCATTCCATGCATTCTCCAAATCTGCTATTGATTTCTCTGTCTTTCTAAAACAGTCTGCTGCAATGGCCCCCACCAACTTGTGGATTCCTCTGTCTTCCTTGAGACAGCCTGCCAAAACCTGGCAATACAGTCAAGCAAGTGGGTGACCCCTTTCAAGACTAAGGAAGTAAGTCATCCCAGTATTAACTCCACAGTTTCCATTCCCCAGACTCATGCCCTCTATGGCCAGCAGCTCTTTGGTCTCCTGGCTGGCTCACCAAATGTTCCAGTCCAGCATAACCACAAGACCAAAGAACACACTAGACAGATTAGTCATGAGTTTAATTAAGGATTTATAGACAGGAGGATGATCTTCCCTAATGGCAGCCAGTTGAGAGAAGAAAGTCTGCATTCCACCAAAAGTCAAGAGTTTGAAAATAGAGAGGGGAGGGCCTAGGAATGGCTTACAAAATTTAACAGTCTCATGAGATTTGGTTACATTGGAGTTTTAGCAGACTTTCATGAGATTTGGTTATTAAGGGAGGAGGGTTTTACATTCTTTGTCCTTTAACATCTCTCCTGGTCATGTGCCCAGCCCTCAAAATGGAGGAGCAAACAAGGTCCAAGTCCTGGGTGCTTACAATAAATATAAGCATAATAAATAATAAGAAAAATAGCAGTAATAATAATTGAAAGCATTGATCTGAGAAACTTCAATGCACTAATCATCTCATGAAAATATATATATTCACTTTTAACATTTACTGGCTGTTAACATCTATGGAAGGAGATCTAAACTAAGTTAGAAGCTGTAATATTTCAACTAAACAAATTTAAAGTCTGCGCTAATGAGATACTATTATTTATTTGTCAGAACCACCTTTATCATTAATGTGTGTAAACCAATTTGGTATCATTAAAGCAATTTAACATAACAAAGTTGCTTCCTATCACAGTTTAGATAACATACTAATTTAAATTTCTGCAATATGTGTAACTTTGAGTATCATTATGGGGCAACAATTACAATCTCTATCTCACTCTTTTTGCTTTAATGGCATAAAAGAAGAATTTGCTCATCAAGAACCACAGTCCTCCAAATTAATTGTGTCCTCCAGCATAAAAGCCAAGGCCATTTCTTAACTTTTCTGTGAATTGATGAGACCCTTACAACATATTAAGCAATTTTATATCTCTGCAAAAGCTAGAGTTGGATGATTTAAAACAAAAGCTGACAATGTATAGAATAAATTGACAAGACTCATGGTTACTGTAAACACCAATAAGTTACTCTTATTGAAGATAAGGTGTGGCTAAACCAAAGGTATTTTGCAGGATTTTTCAAGAAATCTTGGTCTAAATGTGGCCTTTCTTGTCTCCCTTTCCCTCAGGGAAAATGATATATTTCTATTTTATTTTCACTTTCCCCATTTATAATTTCTATAATTTGAATTCTTCAACATCTATTGGGTTTAGATGCTGAATAAGACCGGAAGATCATACTTAATAGCATTTACAAAAGGGTAGGCTCTGGAAAATAAATAGGATACGTCATACCAAAAGCCTTCTTATTGCAGTTGGTGGTTCATTTTAGTTTAATAAATAGCTCTCAAAAGATGGGAATGCAAATATTATCAGCTGATGTTTTGTTAGTTTTTGCTATTGTTGACTTCTGCACTAAGTGAACCTCAGAAGTAAGTACTCTAACATTCTTCATTTACAAATGAGGAAACTGGAACAGAGATGGGTAAAGTTACTCTAGAAAATCGCACAGCTTAGTGGTAAGGCTGGCATTTAAATCTAGACAGAGGAAGCTTAATTCCAAATTTCATGCTCTACCATCATGCTATATTTTTCCTATTGTCATTCATACATCACAAATATAAAACATTTCTTTTTTGTTGTTGTTGTTTGTCTTCATGACTAAGATGCATGAAAGAAGGGGATTAAAGCCACCATAGAAGATATATTAAATCAGCTTCCAACAGTTCTCAAATGGGATAAAAAGTATCATGCACAACACTTTAAGAGGTGGAGTAGAGAGGGGTAATAGTGGGATACAATGATAAGAGAAAAAAAGTAGAAATATCCATGCAATCATAGACTCTAATGCTTATAACCACCTTTTTAATTTTGAGAATCTATTTGTCCATGCCACTTTATAGATTTAGAAAAATCATGAAGCTGCATCCATCCAGAGTTTAATCCAATATTAATTTATTTACTTCTAAATATAATAAATATGTATTAAACATCCATATAAGATAAGCAATATCCCCAAACTCTAAGAATAATTACAAAAGAAAAAAAAAAACGGACACAAAGCAGGACTTGATAAGCTTAACAATATTCATGGTAGAATGGTATGTATTGGTAACCACAAACAATTGGTTTTTTATTATAAAAAATAAAAAGGTTGGTCAGGAAGAGATAATCCTAATAAGATTATTTCAAGCAAAGTCATGGAGAGCTCCATATGTCACAAAAAATATCAGGTTTATTCTTACTCCAAGATTAAGAGGTCAGGTCTGTTCACCTGAGAATGGACTTAACCAGGGTTGAGTGACTGAAGTGAACCAATCCCCTGAAATGTACAATATTGTATTTTTAGTTTGTAACTGTAAAATAGTCTTAACTATGTGACAGATCACATGCAAATAGCATTTACAAATTAGTGGAATCTATCCGAAATCAAAGACCTTCTTGTTATAGTTCATTCTTCATTTTAATTAAAAATTTAGCAGAATAGGAATAATACATTGTATTCATTGGCTTACTAGCTCCAAAGAGTTATCAATTATAGGATATTTTTGAGTGGTTGAAGCTATATATTAACTTAGTTATATACTTAACTATACAACAGATTCGTTTTGTTTAATTAGACTAGTTTGACCATCATTTCATTGAAGTTATATGTTCAGAAGCCAGATTGGAGTGGTTTGAAGAGTAAATCAATGGTTTATGAGAAGGACATAGATAGATCTTTTGAATGGGTTGGCCATGAAGACTATAGAGTGCAGACAAAGAAGTAATAAAATAGATGGAGGAGTTTACAAAAGTTTATTCTTTTAGTATGAGACATTTGGGCATTTTAAACAGCACTGCAAAGGTCTATTGCCAAGGTAAAGTTGAATACACAAGGAGAGAAAGGATAACCATATTACTAGTGTAAACTAGCCAAACCAGAAGGAATTAACATAACATAGGTACCTTCACTATACCAAAAGTGAGAATTATAGGAAGGGTGTCCATTTATATTTAGTACTAAGGAATGGAAGATTCCAATTTGAGGTAAAGTGATTCACAAAAAATGGAGAAATGAGAGGGAATGTGGAAGAACCAGACATTTGAGAAGAATGAAGAAAAATTTGAAACAGTCATTGTAAAGAGTAAGAGATTGAGGTGATCAGAAAGCACATTAACATTCCCTGCCATCTGAAAATGTTATATAAAAAAATTGGCTAAAAACGAACACTAAAATTTTATGTAGAAAAAGCAAGTTGCCAAGTTAGAGCTATAGTAGTATTTTAACATTGTATTAACACTCACAAAAAAAAAGCCAGGAAGGAAATATACCATGATGTCTGACTTTGGGATGTAGAAAGACAGATGATTATTTTCCTTGTATATTACAGAATTTTCAAAATTTTGGTCAAATGTCATGGAGTAGATTATTATATTTATTATTAATATTTTCCATACACTGTAATTTATTTACTTATTGACCTACTGTTGGACCTTCTGTTTTTTTTTCCATTTTATAAATATTAAACATCATTGACATCCTTTGTACTGTTGTTCTGTACAAACAGAAAAACTTATGATGGGTCATGTACTAGAAATGAATTTCTGAGTCCAAAGGTATATACATTTTAGTTTTTAATATATGGTGAATGCTTAAAAGCCCAAAGAACAATAAAAAATAGCGTAACAAGTACACACGTAACCATGAACCCTGAAGTAGCCAGTGCTCATGGTTACCACTATTTCTTCAGTTTTTCAAAATGTAAAAAGACCACGACCAGATAATGCTGAAATCTATCTTTTTCTCTTGTCCATTTACACTTTCCTTCTTCCTCCACAAAAGTAAAAAACATAGTAAATTTTGTATGCTTTATGCTTGTCTGTTTTTTATTTGTATTACATACTTAATAATCTAAAAACAATGTATAGTATTTAATTTTGTCATATTTTTAATTACCTAATGGCAACTGTATTGCACATATAATTTTTCACTAGGAAATTGTACAAGGGGGCTTATTACACCACTATTTGTAAATAAAAACAATTTAGAAACTACCTTAATTTAATTGAAAGGGGAAGTGATAAATAAACTGTGTTTGATGCATCTAATGGACTACTCTGTAGTGGTTAATGAGTGAAATAGATCTCTATATGCAGCAAATGGACAGAGGGGCTTTATAATGACATGATCCTTCTGCATCCAAGATAAACAGCTTCTCTCTCTCCTCCCCACGTCCTATCTGGATTCACACCTCTGCAAAAATCAAATGCAAACTTTCCAGTCTCAATTCTTACTTGACCAGCTGCTACTGCTCCTCTTCTGTAATTTTATAAAAGCATAGTCCCCACAGTAATCTTTTTACCCCACCAGCTTGGTTAAGCCTATGCTTCTGGCATGTTACCCTGTGTGGCCCTGTAAGGCACACTGCTTCCCTGTGTTCTAGGACCTGTGAGTACTGATAAAGTCTCCTTTTATACATATCTGGTGTCACTTGTCCTTGCTGCACTTGACGAGCCATATAGAGATCCTTATGACCAATGCACAAGCATGAAGAGAGTATGAAAACATACATATGTGCATACATACACGAACAAACAAACAAACAAACAAATAAATAAATCCTGAATACATAAATAAAAGTGTGTGTTGTGCATGGCTCCCTTTGATGTTTTAAATTAGGAGACAACTTTAATCTCTTCGCCATAAGGCCTTACCAAATCAGTCTTCTTGGTTGTATTAGGGCTTGGTCTTCAATCTGTATTCAAACACTCCTGTGTTTGCTTTTTATCCCTTTGTAAAATATCATTTAATGCTTCTTTACTATTGCCTCCTCTAAACCTTTGCTCTGGTTGGTACAATATATGAAAAGTTCTTCTTGCATTTGCTTTCTGTAATATTCCTATTTCAACTATTAAACCAAAATTCAGAGTCCTTCCTGAAAATAGGATTTCTCTTGCATTCCAAGGAAAAGGGCAATACAACACCATTTCTATCTTAAGGACCCTCATTTGCTTTACCACTGATATGTAAAACATATGTGCACAGCAATTTGTAGATTGTGGAGTAATCTCTTCCTCACTTTCTAAATCAACCTATACTAAACCTAAACTTGACCCTAAAAAAATGGTAAATGTTTCAGTAATTGAGACATGGTCTTGTGGATATCAATGTGTCCTGCATTTGATGGTCACACGGGAATTCATACTTAGATTTTTTTGGTTGACCTAAAGACATAAGCTTGAAGTTTTAAAATATGTGGTAATGACACTGATTTCTATCACTCAAGTTCTCTTGCATAATTTCCCACTGTGCCTTGGAAGGAACCTGCATTATTGGCTAGTGTGACAATCATATGGTACGTATGCATTTCTTCTGCTTTGGACTCCAGGTTGGCTGGGTGGCTCCGCTTGATGTGTCTCTGGCCCCAGGTTGGTACAGCAGTACCTACTTTGGGTATGTCTTCTCATGACAATTGCAGAAGGACCAAAAGACAATATCAACCACTTCTCACATACTTTAACATTCCAATGAACAAAGTGTATAAAAAAGTGAAGGCCAAAGTCAAGCATGCAGAGCATACAAAGAAAAAAGCATATTATAGAATTACATTCTGCCATCCATAAGACCATGGAAACAGTTTGGATACATTATTCTAAAAACAGGGATTGAATCATTGAGATAAATAATTCAATCTACTGCAGAACTCAACTAGTGCTAAAAAAAATACAGGCTCTGCTGAGCACATGGACCTGTAAACTATCTCTTTTCAGAAAAGAGAAACATCATAAGCCAACATGTTTCCTTGGTTAAGGCAAAAAGTTTTTCTTAATTGCTACAAAATGAGTACATATACAGAACCCAAGTACTGTACAGTAATCTTTTCATCTCAGAAACATGGGAGTTTCTAAGTCTATTTTTTTTTATAGAAGCATTCTATTTTATCCCTAAGTGTCTGTTTTTGTGTCCTGCTTTAAATTACATACTTTTTAAGTTCCCTTGGAAGTAGGCAGAATCTTTTAAACAAATTCTGGAGTGTGGTGTGTGATTGAAATAAATTATTGGTTACTTTAATAAATAGGAAAGCAGCAGCTCAAATTTAGAACTTCCAAAATTTCCAAAAGCAAATAGTAGGATGGAAGTGAAATATATATAATATATATATATATATATATATATATATATATTTAGTCTATGAAGTATGTATTTTATAGAAAATCAGGGAATATCTTTCTGTCAATGTAACTTAATGTATTTATTTTCATCATGTCTGGTGTCAGCAAAAGTTCTTAGATTTTGTGGGATTGGGAAAGGGAAGGAGGAGTCTTGGCTTACTCTCTGTTCACCTTTCTCATAAAGTGCTTGGCTTTGTAGAGGTGTCCAGGAATGAGGGAAAGATTTGAACTTACTAATATTTATTAGGAAAATGTCAATGTTGAACTGTATCTAACAGAACTAACAATGGTGACATTGAAATGCATGTACAGTCTAATAAAAAAGGCTGGTGCAAATTCTAGAAGCTTTCCAAAATTAAATAATCATAATTATTCTCTCTTATCTCACAAAATCAAATCTAAGAAAAATAAAAAGGATAGTATATTGAAATTCAAATTTGCAGATAAATCTGTTTAGTGAAATTTTCACATGATGGGGTATTTCATGCTGAATATAGGATTTTTAATGTATTTATTTAACATGTATTAAGTGCTGTTATATGTCAGACACTGTTCTTGGAACTAGCGCAAAGAATTGAATAAGACAAATATTGCTCTCAATGGTTAACAGGTACAAAAATATATATGTAAATAAAATTGTATTAGGTAGAAATAAAGAAATAATACAAGTGGCATGTCTGAGATGCTACTTAACAAATGATAGGAAATTGGCATTTGGGCAGAGATTAAACACTTCTGAGGGAAGATCATTCTAGTTCAAGGAAATAGTACAATACTCTCAGTCAGTTGTGTTAACTTCCATGTTTAAGGAACAAAAAAAATAATGGCATGGCTGGAATGTGGGGAGCAAGGTGAAGTGTGGTAGGGAATGAGATCAGAGGTGGGGCAGGAGCCAATCATCTGTGGCCTTGGATGCCAGGTTAGGATAATAGATTTGCTGTGTGTGCAACATGGAGCCACTGAAGGAGTTGGAGCAAGGGAGCAGCAAGATCTAACACATAGTTTAAAATGATTACTCTGGCTGCTACACAGAAA
Source organism: Myrmecophaga tridactyla (assembly GCA_004026745.1). Classification (NCBI taxonomy): domain Eukaryota; kingdom Metazoa; phylum Chordata; class Mammalia; order Pilosa; family Myrmecophagidae; genus Myrmecophaga; species Myrmecophaga tridactyla. The sequence continues at coordinate 34,751 of PVIY010010885.1, read as the reverse complement.
ATGGATCTGCAGATAATCAAACATAAAAGTCAAAGGCCAGTTAGTCACATAAGAGAAGGCTTGGGGTTGTGGTATCTTGGCTAATTAAAAAAAAAAGTAGTAACCCATTCTAGGACTTGAAAGTGGAAAACAAATGATATAAAGCTGGCTATTGACGTGCATGTAGAATAAGGAATGATCCTTATTATGTTATCGATATCAAAGTAGAATGTTCTTAGTCATAAAATTGTTTTTAGAGTAAATTTTCTGAAAAAAATATCATATTCCTTTTATACTATTTATTGCATATGAGCACTAAAAAGGAAGCCTAATTTAAAGAGTAGTATAAACTTTGACTGAAGAAAAAGACCCTTCACATTTTATTCTCTTTTCATGTCAATTTATTCTTAATACCACAGAACTTTCTTCTCTTGAGTTAAGGAAAGACACTAGATATTGAAAGTATAAAAATTAAGTGAATCTTTTTTTATTTATATAGTCCATTTGAGATGGTACTAGTGCAATAATTGACCAACTTCATCGGCATTATAGCTCTCTTTTCTTAGTGAGAGTTCAAAGCATAGCCTGGTGAATTTAGTCTTAGATTAATAATGACAATCTATCATCACCAGGAATTGCTAGATTGCAGTTACTCTTTCCCAAGGTATGATAGTTAGGTTAGATGTCAGCTTGACGAGGTAATGATGTCCCATTGTTCTGTTGCTGTAGACTTAAATCATCAGCATGTGAAATTCATCTATGGCTGATTACATGCACAGTCAGCTAAGGGGAGTGCCTTCCACAATGAGTAACATTTAATTTAATTAGCTGGAGGCTTAAAAGAGAGAGGTCAGAAGAGAGCTCAGCATACCTCATCTCAGCACTCAGAGCTCAGCCCAGCATTTGGAGATATAGATGTTGCCCCAGGCTAAGCCATCAGAACCCAGAAGCCAGGGGAGAAGACCAGGAGTCATTGCCACGTGCCTTCCCATGTGACAGAGAAACTCAGATGAAAGCTAGCTGCCTTTCCTCTGAAGAACTATAAATTTGTAACTAATTTGTTACAGAACTTTCTTCTATACTAACTATAATTTGTATTAAGTATAATTTGTAATTAAGGGAAGAACTATAAATTCCCTTATTGAAAGCTGATTTATCTCTGGTTTGTTGCATTTTGGCAGCTTTATCAAGCTAAAACACAAGGAAATAAGAAAAATTATTAATTTTCAAATTGGTTCCATCTCTGTTGAGCCCATGCGTTTCTTGATTTTGAACAAATAAGATGAGAGACCAAGATCTTGCTGTCAGAGCCCAGGGGTCATCTCTAGGGGTGAAGAGATGAAAAAGCTTCTAGCAACGACAACCCAGAGCTCTCAGCCCTACAGCCCCCCCCCAAAAAAAAATCCTCTCAAAGACAGTAAGAAACCAAAAAAGGAAATTGTGCTTTTATGTTTTCCACCCTCCTTCCCCCCAAGGAGTTGCTGCTTTGGAGCTGTAAAGAGTGAGTTATTTTTTCCTCCCCACAGAAAGTAAATTTCCCTTTTCCATGCTATGCAAGGGAGTTCTATTTACTTTCAGTCTTCATACATTCAAACCCAGCTTACATCACATTGCCAATTAAGCGAGCAATGCCTAATCACATCAACCTCTGGGCCCCAAATTTCGCATCTCTTTATTTTGCTTTTTTTACTCTGTTCCCACCATTTTCCCATTTTAGCTTGCTTCTATCTGTTTTTGGACAATAAGGTCACTGGGGGAAGGTTGGAAATAAGCCTGTTATTTCTTCCTTCTACCTTGAGTGTTTCCAGCAGGATCTGTGACACTTCCATGTTTCCACCTCCCGCAAGTTGACCCAAAGTCCTGGACTCCACCAACACTGCCTTCTTTCTTTGTACCCTCTGCATGCACTGGAAGTCTTGTTTCGCTCCATTTTTATATTTATAAATATAAATACTCAGTTATTGCTCTTTGTCAATTTTAACCTTTACAGATACCCCAGTCAATAATTTTATTTGTTTTGCTTTTCTCTCAAAGTACACTCTGTCTCTCCACCCCAATATTCCCCCAAAATGGAAAGGATACTTTATGTTCAGAATTGAAATTTTTTGCCATTGTCTTCTTTAGAGAATGGGTGAGGCTATAAATATGAATCTGGTAATAATGGAAAATGAATTTGTGCTTAATTAATTTTCTCTTTCTAAGCATACTACAATATATTATCAAGAAAGATAAAAGATCTGATGTAGTTTAGTTAAATTTGGGCATGGATATCCTTTCCAAATTATGTAACCTAATAGGTGATACAGCTTATCAGACATAGAAAATAGAATTCTCATCTTCCCTAAAATGATGACTTACTCATAATAGGAACTCAGTGTAGAATGAGGTTCACGGATCTCAACTAATTTGCTCATTTATTCATTTTAACTCAGATTTCTTCTGCCCATTCTAGATGCCGAGGATAACTTAGTGATTAAAAGCAAATTTTTCCCTTCCTGAGACCTGCAGTATAGTTGAGGAAATCAAAACTGCTTGACAAATGTATGCTGGAAATTCTTCAAATCTTGGGAAGGGGAAGGTGTGCTGCCCTGATGGTATAATAGGGAGAATCTATTTTTCAGGAAGGCGTTCTTGAGGATGTAACTCTGAGTCACAATCTGAAGAAAGGAGAGAGGCTATGGCAGATTGAGTTATGTACCCCAAGAGAAAAAAAAAATAAAAAAACAAGTTCTTAATCTTAATCCATTCTTATGGATGTGAACCCATTTTAAACAGAACCACTTTTAGTTAAAGCGTGGCCAGCTGAATCTGGATGGGTCTTAGTCATATTATTGGAGGCCTTAGAGAAAAAGTCACAGGAAGAGTCAGAGGCTGGAAATCAGGAGGCAAAGGAAAGGGAATGGCTGTGTGCATTGCCATGTGACAGAAAGAGTCAAGGAACATAAGACATGCCCGCCAGCCAGAAACTACCAACCCCAGGAGGAAACAAGCCTTCTCATCTCTAAACTGTGAGCCAATGAACTCCTGTCATTAAGCCAACCCCCATTGTGTGGTGTTTGTTTTAGCAGATGGGAAATTAAGAAAGAGGCTAAACAATCCAGTCAGGACAAACAAACATATATCTATGGTTAAGGTGAAAAAGCCAGAAAGAAGTCAGGAGTGGCTCTATTGGAGATAGTAAAACCAAGAAGAGGCTGTTGGGCCCAGACCTGCCTTCTAGGTTTGGATCACTCTTACTCATAACAAACTACCACACATTTAGCAGCTGAAACACCTGTAGAGTGAGCTATTACACAGTGTGTTGTGATAGCTCAGGTTTAGGGCACAACAGAAACCTTCAGCAAATGACAGCTTTATTACTCAAACAGCACAAAAGGTCCAAAAGATCAGGTAAAGAAATCCCAATGTTTTGAGTTGCTATAGGTGAGGAAATGAAATATATCAGAAATGGACTGCCTTTTAAAAATGGGGATTTATTACTTTACAAATTTATCATATTAAAGCCATGAAAATGTCCAAATTAAGGCAGCAACATTACAATACTTTCTCTTAAGGTTGTTTATTGAAGAGCTTGGGCTCCTCTATCAGATAGCAAGGCACATGACAACATCTGCTGGTCCTTCCTTTGTGGTTTTCAGTGCTTCAGCTGCTGGCTTCCCTTTCTGTGGTTTTCTCTAAGCTTCTCTGGAACTTTGTGTGTGTGAACTCTTAATTTCACCTCTTCTAAAGGACTCCAGTGAGAGGACTAAGACCCACCTTGATGCAACTCTTCAAATGAAATAACCTAATCAAAACCATTGTCTTACCTATAATAACCCTATACCCACAGGAATGGATTAAAAGAACACAACCTTTTCTGAGGTACATACAGCTGCCAACCTTATGTGGGAGAAGAAAGACACATTTATACTAGTTAAATGGGGTATGTATCTACCTTGAAAGAAATGACCCAGCCACTGAGAATTCCTGCCTTGACTAACATCTGGGTCTTCTTGTTCCCAGTTTCTGGGTTTAGGATGTGGTCAGGCTTTTTATTAGATTTAACATCTCCCCCAAATTGTAGAAAGGAAACAGCACAATACTTGAAGAAGAGTTGGGTAGTAGGAAGAGCTGGAAGATGGCTGCTCAGTATGTGTCTGTGATTTGCCCAGCAACACCCATTGATTGGGTCATAGTTCTGTGAATAAGAAGTCTGGTGGGTGTGGCTGTGCACTCTGCTTAGAGTCTCAAAATTGAAATGCCAATGACCCCTATTTCTGACTGAAGGCTCTGAGGGAGAATTTCCTAGGCTCATTCTATTGTTGGCCAAATTCAGTCTCTTGAAGCAATAGGACTTCGGGCTTTCACCTGGGAGGTGGTCTTTACTAGGGCTGCTGGAATCATTTCTCATTCTTTCCGTGTGACCCACTTCCAGCAACAGTAGGATCAGTGTCTTTCATGTTTTTAGTCTCTCCAACTTTTCCTTTGGCCACATCACTCTACCTGATTCTTCAACTCTTAAGGGCTCATTGAGCCTGCCATGATAAGCTAGGATACTATTTCTATCTTAAAGTGGTGGATTACTACCCTTACTTATGCATGTGAAGTCCCAGTACAGCAGTTCATACCTTAGGGTTTGACTGAATAAATGGGGTTGGAATTCTTGGGGAGAAATCTTTAACACTCAGCCTACCACCATCTTGTGAAAGAATTCTGACTTATTTCTAAGATGTTCGTGAAGTGGAACCGCTGACAGATTTTAAGCTTAATGGTGGTGGTAGTGGTGCTGAGGTAAACCTTGGTATTGTGTCACTGAAATATTTTGTTATTAGTAGAGGAATAAACTATATAAAACATCAGGAACTGTGATAGAGAAATAATGTGTGTGAACAATCAACAAATTTGTGAGGAATCCAAGTAAATGAGCCCAGTTGTGGTCTTAAATCCAAGTAGAAAGAATGTAAAAGGAACCACATTTTCTCACTCTGGGGAAATTAGCTACTAACAGAGAAAGCTGAACAAGCAAAATAAAACAGAGAAGGTTTTGAACCAACATATATTGTCAAAGCTGCTTATTGAAAGAGATTGCTAAAGAGATAAAACACATTCTAGCAATGAAAGTGATTAAATCAGGAAGAAATTAAGATGTAGCGACCTTGAAATTCATGTCTCTTTCTAAATATATATTGTGTCTATATATTAAATGAAATCAATTTGCTTTAAATTAAGATTGTGTTTTTAACCTGAGGTTTAATGGGAATTGTATCCTAGTAAGCACTCAGTCTATTTATAGTATGTGAAAGCATGATTTTTGTTATGCTTCAGGAGACACATCATAGATTGGCTGTGTCAATGAGTCATACTATCTGAAAGTGTACATAACCTAAATCCCCTTCCCCCAGCTCTAAATGGTAAACCCAAATCATGACAGCATATGGTTCAGTGGAGGAATGGAAATCCTTCTCCGTTATGTACATGAGTGAAGGAAAGGAAGTAGAAAGAGAAATTCCACTGGCTTCCTCTTGTGTATGAGGAAATAAACAGACCTCCAGGAGCAAAGATTTATTAAAAGAAATCAGTTCTTAAAATGAATACTTAAACAGTACAATACAATTGTCTATAGATGCTGGTTATTTGGGATTAACTCTCAGTGCTCTCTTCCAGGGGTCTTGTAGTTGGGTCTTATAGTAGGATGAACACAAATTCAACAGAGATTACAGAAGAAAATGTGATGTATGTGTGAGCCAGGGGTGTATTGTAATGCTGTTTAGACCTGACAGCACGGTTGTTATATTTCCAAAATTCAGTTCATTTCTTAGTGTTCAGACAGTTATTAAGACTTTGAATTTAAAGATTGTTTTATCAGTAATGGCCGGAGTTTAAACATCTTCAATCTTAAGGTCACAGAAAAGTTTCCCAGTGAGTTTCCACTCAAAAAGATTTCCCAAATATGAGTGTGTCCAAAAACAGGTTTATTGTAGAGAAAAAACAGTCATTCTTTAAATACAAAATAATTTTTTTATAGTTTTATTTTGAGGTAATTTACTAGGGTAAAATTAGCTATATAGGTCTTATCACAATTGACTATTTAGAATCAAGTTCCATCCTTAACAACTGCAAATTCCCTTTGTTGAGCAACCATTCCCCCTCTACTTGGTGGGGGTTAATTGCACCTGTACCTCAGAAGGCGAAGTGTGCCTGCTGCTCTTCTCTACACGCTGAAGGGAGAAAGTGTCACACAAACTTGACCATAGTGATGTTATGGCCCAGAATTTTGGAACTTAATTGTTTCTAATTTATTGAGGTGACATGCACAAACATTAAAGGCACAGCTGTGTGAAAACAGACAGATGCATATATGCATGTACTTTCCACCCAGACCAAAATGTAGGCTATTTATAGCACCCTGGAATTTTTCTTCATGGTCTTTCCACATCAGTACCCCTACCCCAGAAGATAACAGTGTTATGACTTCTACTACCACAGTTAGTCATAGTTAGTCTAAAACTTTGAAAAAAAGTTTACGTTTTAGACAACTGTTAAACTTCATAAAAAAGAATCATTCGGGATAGAATTGTTTTTGTATCTGACTCCTTCCAGTCAGAGAATATTCTTCTGAGATTCATCCACATAGCAGTAGTGTGTCTTTTCTTGCTATTATGTAATAATCTACTCCATTAATACATCAGAAATTGTTTATCCATTTTATATTAATAGGCATATAAATTACTTCCAGTTTTGGGCAATATAGCGATGCTATAAACATTCTTGTGCCTGGCTTTTGGAGAGTATATGGACTACTTTATCTTAGGTGACTACCTGGGAGGGCATTGCTGTGCCATATAGGTGCATACTTAGGCTTACACCCAAGAGATCATTAAAAAGTTTTTCAAAACCCTTGAACCAATCATTCCTCCCACCAGCAATGAATGTGGATTCCAGTAATTTTGTTGTTGAATCCTACAGATTAACCTTGGATCCAATCATTTGAGTAAATTCACTTATATTTAAGGGTTTATGTTAGTTTATTTAGGGTGAATTCTATCATTTTCAAATAAAAAGAATTCCTTTTTCTTTCTAATATCAATAATCTTTATTATTTGTTCTCACCATCTTACATTGTCTAGTATTCCAGTACACTGTTAAAAGTGAAGAGAAGTAATTAAAATATATACCTTGTCTTATTCCACACATCACTGGGGATATGTTTAATATTTTACCCCTGGATATTTCTTCTCCTATTTTTTTATTCTTTATTATAATATGCACTTTTTCTATTAATAGTATATGGAACATATTACCAAAATGTACTTTTTTGCTATTCTTAAGGACTCCATTTCTAGACCAAATTGGAGATAGACAAATCAAGAAGACAGCACAAACAGATCCCATATGCCTGATACTCAATTTCCTTGTTATTAGCATATTACATTAAAATATTTGGTACAAATAATAAACCAATATTGATACACTATAATTAACTAAAAGCCATAGTGTCTTTGGATTTTTCAGTTTTGCCTTATGTTATTTTCTGTTACAAAGCCACATCAGGATACCATAGTGCATTTAGCCATCATGCATCCTCAGGTTCCCCTAGAATTCCCGTTTTTTATGTTCTTAGCAGTATAAAGGAGCACTGATTGGGCACATTGCAGGCTGCTCATCTATTGGAGTTTGTGTGATGTTTTCCCCATAATTAAGCTGGCATTATGGGTTTTGGTGAAGAAGACCACAGAAATATAATGGCATTTGCATTGCATCATATCAAGGGTATACAACAGAATCTACAACTGCTGAGATGACTTTGCTTACCTAGCTGAGAAAGAATTTGTTAGGTTCTTCCACTGCAAAGTTACTTTTTTCCCACCTTTCCAGAACACTTTGGAAGGAAGTCACTACAGAAAGCTCAATCTTAAGAAGTTGAGTGTTTATGCCACACTTTCTTTAGGAATACTTATGTAAGTTGTTTGAAATTCTTCTGCATTGGGAGTTTGTCTCTTCTCCCTGAGGAATTAATTAGTAAATTGCTCATTTCTATAAGAATGTACTCATAGATATATATTTTATACTTTAAGTTATAATCCAGTATTACTTTATGTATTCTTGGCTCAAAATGTCCCAGCTTTAGCTATTTAGGTCTTTCAGTTGGCTCCTATGCTCATTTGGCATACCTCCATAATCATTTGTTTTTGTGTCTTTGCTTGTTTTCCTTTACTACAAGATTCTCCAGTTTTATCCTGTATGTTTCCTGATCCAGTCCTATAGTCATCCATTTCTCCAAAAAGCCGTGGTTCTTTTTTTCAGAAAAAGGACATATAAATGAAAATCTGGGTGCTAGGTGTGTTCATTGCGAATGGGGTTTCATTTCTTCTAGGCCCTTTTAGCTGACAGAGCAAAGAAAACTACATATTTCTATATCTAGCCATCTGTATCTACAATAAATGAAACATAAGTTCCTATTTTCTCCAACTCTTACCCTTTATTACATGGATTAGCTCTAAACTTCTCCACTTGCTGTGTAGTAAATTCCATCTGCAATAATGAGCAACCCAGCACCCATCGTCAGCTATTCATTTATTTAATTGTTTAATTCCAGGATATATGCACAGCACTATCAGAATTGTAAAACGATAGGCCCATGGGAAACAACTCTATCAACTAGACTACAATATTTATGCAGTTATTTTTGCCTTTAGTCTTAGTGATTCTATTCATTACCAGGGTTATTTTGGTAAGTACCTTTTTCCTCCCACCCTTCAGTGAGGTTGTACCACACATTTGTAACACAGCTAGATTCTCTTGTCACAGTCTGAATTATTTCTGTGGACATCTCACCCTATTAAATTTTAGTTTGCATGCATTTAGTTTCATTCTTTGTGTTATAAAGTTCTGTTGATTTAACAATGCATAATATAGTGATCCACCTTTACAGTGTCATACAGAATAGTTTCACAATTCTAAAAATTCCCTGTGCTTCACCTATTCATCACTCCCTCCATTTCAAACCCTTGATAAGCACTGATCACTTACTAGTTCCATCTCTCCTTTTGCTGAATGTTATATGATAGGAATCATATACCAGTTAACCTTTTTAGAGTGGCTACTATAGCTTAGCAATACACGTGGAAAGTTCCTCCATATCTTTTCATTAATTGGTGAATAGTATTCCATCTATGGATGTATGACAGTTTATTTATTCACCTATTGAGGGACATCTTGGTTGTTCCTATGTTTTTTGGAACATATGAATACAATTTCTATAAACATTCATATTCAGGTTTTTGTGTGGACTTGAGTTTTCCACTTAATAGGGTAAATATCTAAGAGCAGGATTGTTGCATCATATACAAAGCCAGGTTGAGTTTTGTGAGAAACTGTCAAACTGTTTTCCAAAGTAGGTTACCATTTTGCTTACCCACCATCAATTGAATGAGAGTTCTGTTACTTAGCATTCTTGCCAGCAGTGAGGTGTTTTTTTCTTTTCTTCTTTTTTTTTTTTTTAATTTAAGGCTTTCTAATAGGTACATAGTATTATACCTTTTTTTATTAGAAAATTTGAAATACCAAGAATCTTTTCATTTGCTTATTTGCTATCTGTACATCACTTTTGGTGAGGTATCTATTTAGATCCTTTGCCCATTTAAAACAATTTGGGTTATATGCTTAATTATTGTTCAGTTTTAAGGGTTTTTGGTATATTTTGGATACATGTTCTTTTTCATCTATGTGCTTTCCAAATATTTGCTCTTAATTTGTGGCTTCACTTTCATAGAGCAGAAGTGTTTTTTTTTATTTTAATAAAGTCATATGTATCATTTTTTAAAATCATGGATTGTGCTTTTGGTCTGTGTTCCTTGGTATTGCATTGGCTATTCTATTTTGGTTTGCTTTATTTGCCATTCTATATAAACTTCAGAATCAGTTTGTTTATATGTATATACTGTGCCAGCTTGAACCTGTTGAGTACCCCAGATATGTCATGTTATTCAATCCTGGTCTATATTGTTGGATGGGACCTGGTAATTAATTTGTTTCCATGGATATATGACCCACCCAGGTGTGAGTGGGAACTGTTGATTATGTGATTTCCAAAGACATGTGTCCCATTCATGCTGGGGTCACTTATTGGAGTCTTTTATGAGGAAATCATTTTAGAAAGAACCTTTAAAGACCACACAGCTAGAGACCTTTGGAAATGCAGAAGGAAAGCACCCCTGGGGAAGCCTTATAAAATGAGAAGCCAGACGAGAAAGCTGGCAGAAATTGCCATGTTCCTTCCCAACTGAAAAGGTATCCAGAAGTCAAAGACTCCAGGTGAGCCATCCATATGCCTTCTCAGTTGACAAAGGTGTTCCAGACAGCATCAATCTTTCTTGAATGAAGGTAACCTCTTATTGGTGCCTTTATCTGGACATTTTCATGGCCTTAGAATTGTAAACTTGCAACTTAATAAATTACTTTTTTAAAAGCTGTTCTGTTTCTGATATATTGCATTCTAGCAGTTTTAACAAACCAAAACATGCATAAAATAGCTTGCTTGGATTTTTTACTAGATTGTGTTGAATCTATAGATCAAGTTCAGAAAAATCAACAGTTAACTAGTATTGACATTTGCAACTCATGACCATGACATATCTCTACATTTATTTAGGTCTTTGCTTTCTCTCATTAGAGTTTTTTAGTTTTCTTTCTATAGTTCCTATACATATTTTGGATAAAATAAGTTTATGCTTATTTCTTTATGCTAGTTTAAGTGGTATTGTGTTTTTACTACACTTGATCTTAGCCAAAAGGCCAAGAAGCGATGGTATTGTGTTTTTAATTTCAAATTCTAATTGTTTGTTTCTGTTATAAGATAAAGCAATCTACTTTTGTATATGTACTAGTTTGCTAGCTGCTGGATTGCAACATACCAGAGACGGATTGGCTTTTAATAAAAGGAGATTTATTTTGTTTGTTCTTCAGAGGAAAGGCAGCTAACTTTCCACTGAGGTTCTTTCTTATGTGGAAGGCACAGGATGGTCTCTGCTGGTCTTCTCTCCAGGCCCTTGGGTTCCAACAACTTTCCCCGGGGTGACTTCTTTCTCCATCTCCAAAGGCCTGGGCTGAGCTGCAAGTGCTGAGATGAGGAATGCCAAGCTGCTTAAGCTGTGCTACGTTATGTTCTCTCATTTAAGCACCAGCCAATTAAGTCAAACGTCACTCATTGCAGCAGACACGCCTCTTAGCCGACTGCAGATGTAACTAGCAACAAATGAGGTTCACGTACCATTGGCTTATGTCGGCAGCAACAAGACTAGGTATGCTCACCTGGCCAAGTTGACAACTGAATCTAACTAACACAGTATATTAATCATGTATCCAGTGACTTTCCTATAATTGCTTACTAGTTCCGGGAACTCTTTTGTCAATTATTTGGGATTCTCAGTTGTTTCACTTTGCTAAAACTGTTGGAATGAAGTATACTGGAAATGCATTTGCTTTTAACAATGGGGATTTGTTAAGTTACAAGTTACAATTTTAAGGCCATGGAAATGTCCAAATTAAGGCATCTGCAAGAGAATACCTTCTCTAAAGAAGGACTCCTAGTATTTGGGGTTCCTTTGTCATTTGATAAGGAACGTGGCTGGCATCTGCTCATCCTTTATTCTCATGTTCCATTGCTTTTGGATTCTGATTCCAGTGGCTTCCTCTCTGAACTTCTGCCTTTTAAATGTGTTATGCCTCTCTTAGCATCTCCAAGGCATTCCTCTATGGGCTTTTACTTTCTTTTATCCTCTTCACAAAGGGCTCCTGTAAAAGATTAAGACCCACCCTGAATGGGCTGGGTCTTATCTCAATAGAACCAAAGGTCCCGCCCACAATAGGTCTACTCCTACAGAGATGGGTAAAAAGAACATGACTTTTTCTGGGCTCCAAACCAGTTCATCAATATACACAATAATGTCATTTGTGAACAAAGGGTTTTATTTATTTTCTCCCAATATGTACATCTCTTATTTCCTTTTTCCTTATTCCAATTATAATAGTGCATTTATCTATTTCTTTTTGAAATCCTATCAGGTTTTGCCACATGTATTTGATGCTCTGCTTTTAGGTGCATACATGTTAAGGATTGTTATTCTTTTTGAAGCACTGACTATTTTGTATATCTAAAGTGGGTGACTTGTAGGCAACATGCACTTGGGTTTTGTGTTTTTATCCACACTGGGAATCTCTGACATTTAGTTAGACTATTGGGACTGTGTAGTTTTAGGTTGACTATTGATATAAGTGGACAGATATCTAGTATGTTCATAACTCTTTTCTACTCATTTCCCTTGTTCTCTTCCCTTTCTTCTTTTTTTTTGTCTTTTTCTGCTTTCTTTGGTATTAATTGGGCATTCTATATATGATTTTCCTTTCTCAGAATATCAATTATAAGTCTTTCTAGACTGTGTTACTGGTTGAAAAGAGTTTGTACTATAATCTGTGTTAATTTAAAAAAAATTGTTTTGCTTCACAGATAATGTAGGAATTATATAACAAATATACTCTCAATTCCTCTCTCCTTTCCCTTAAAATATTGCTGCCAATAATTTCACTTATCCATATATTACAATCATCCAATATATTGTTACTATTATTACTTTGAACAAACTTCTTTTCATCTGAGAATAAGAAAAACCTTAATTTATTCCTTCTCTGACATTTGCTTTTTTCTTATGTAGATCTGAGTTTTTCTGACCTTATCTTTTTCCTTCTCTCTCAAGAACTTCTTTTAACATTTCTTGCAGGCATGTCTACTGGCAATGAATTCCCTCAGTTTTTTTATTGTCTGTAAAAGTCTCTATTTTTGAAGGATAATTTTGCTGGAGAGAATTTTAGATTGGTGTTTCTTTTTGTTGTTGCTTTTTTACTTTCAGCATGCTAAACATTTACTTCAATCTCTTCTTTCTTTCATGGTTTCTAATGGGTAGTCTGATATAATTCTTATCTTGTTTCTCTTTATGTATGGTGTTATTTGTTCATTTCTGTGGTTTTTTTGTTTGTTTGGTTGGTTTTTGTTTGGTTGGTTAGTTTTTATCTGGTGCTTTTCAATATGTTCTATCTGTATTTCATCGTCTGCATTTTTAATATGCATGGGTGTACAACTTTTGGTATTTATCATCTTTGGGGCTGGAGTTGGCCAATTATCCTTCTCACAAACAGAAAAGGCTCTGGTAAAGTAGTTTTCCTAGGAAGGCAAGCATTTAGTTATGGAAAATACTATTGATATATTTATGAATGGTTAACTTTCCCTTTCTTCTATTTAAAAAACAAGAAATTTTTCCTATGGTCTTCACTTTGATAACCTGGAAGCAAAATCCACAACCATATTAATATCCCGTAACTGGGTCCCAAGAGTTTCTCACTCTTAAGCCTCAAGTCATTTCTCAAAATTACTGTTTAAGTGTTCCTACTAGTTTATGGCTCCAGTGGTTTCTGCTACTGGAAGCTGATATTGACTGTGAGTCTCTGTATTCACTTGTCTTTCCTTTGGAGGGCACAGTTTGCCCTGTGACTTCAATTCTCTGATAGGTCTAATAAAAGTCATTATTTTTCAGTTTCCACAAATCATTATCTGTTTTAAGGATGGTATGGGCAATTTCTAGGGTCTTTACAGGTTGGTGCTAAAAACTGAAAGTCAAGGTACTGATCTTTGTAAAGTTATTTGGTTTTATCTACTTAGATGATGGTATGCTATTTCTTCTTTATTCTGTTAATATGGTGAATTGCACCAGTTGATTTTCAAATATTGATGAAAACTGGTATTACTGAGATAAATCTCACTTGATCATGGTATATTATCATTTATTTATCACTGAATTCTGCTATTTTTCAATAGATGTTGATATCTCTTTTCATGAAAGATGCTGACCTTTAATTTTCTTTAAATATCTTTGTTAGGTTTCAGTATCAAGGCAATGCTGATCTCATCAAAGAAATTCATGTTTTTACTTTGTATTTAATTTACTTCTTTCTCTGAAAAAAATTGTGTAATAATGGCATTATTTATCCCATAAAAATGGAAGAATTCCTCAGTGAAGCCGTTTAGGAATGGAGTTTTGTTTGAAAGTTTTTAATTGAAAAGTCAACATTTTAAATAGACACACACTATTCAAATTTATTTTTCTTCATTTCAATTTTGATAAATTTTGGATTTCAAGGATGATATTCATTTCATTCAAGTTGTCAAACTTATATCTTCTTTTTATCTGAATGTCTGTAATGTCTGTAAGATACGTAATAATGTTCTCATTATCATTGATATTGATAAGTTTTCTTTGTCTTTAGGGTTAATCAATCTTGTTCACGGTTACTAGTTTTATTTCCTGTTTAAAAGAAAGCACTTTGGCTTTGCTGATTTTCTTTATTGGATGTCTGTTCTGTATTTTATGTATTTCTTCTTTTAGTATTATTATTATTTCCATCTTCTTAATAATTTTTTAATATAAATTGCATGTGCCAAGTTCATTGAGCAATTATTGGGTGCCATGTCCTTTATATGGAAGCATTGCCAAATGTTATTAAATTGGTTTAATTTGCTTGTTCTTTTCATAAAATCTTCTTTGACTGGCTCTTTAGATGATTATATTTTAAACCTTATTATGTTCTAAATGTACTCATTTAAAAAAATATTTCCCTCTAAAACTGCTTTACATCCCACGTGTTTTGATATATATTGATTATAATTCAGTTCAAAATAATGGATAAAGGGCGGGCCACAGTGGCTCAGTAAGCAGTGTTCTCACCTGCCATGCTGGAGACCCAGGTTCGATTCCCAGTGCCTGTCCATGCAAAAACAAAAGGAAAAAGTATAAATAAGTTTTATTGTAATCTCTTCTTTAATGCATGGCTTATGTAGAAGTATGCTGCTTACTTTTTAGATATTTAGAGGTTGTTTTGCTATCTTTCTCTTATTAAATTCTGCATTCATTCCATTGTTGTCAGAAAATATATTCTGAATGATTCTAGGCCTTCAAAATCTGAATATCCAAGAGGAGTCAAACTGTGTTCTACTTTGGGAAGTGACTCTACAATTGTAAATAACCTTTATTTTATAACACTGAATACAATGCACTATATAAGTCAATTATGTCAAAATGGCTATTTTTTAATCCTCTATTTGATTTAACACCTTCTGAAAGAAACTTGTAAAAATTGTTCCATTTTTACCTTATATTGTAAAAGCTTTGTATAAGATACACATGGAATTAAGATGATTTTATTTTTATTTTTCTAAATTCATCTTTATGTCTATTTCATTTTATGAAATGTGTTTCTTTATCTCTTTTATTATTTTTTACTTAAAGTTTACTTTGCTGAAATCAAAATAGCTAAGTCAGCTGTCTTCTTTTCTTTAATGTAATATGCATAGGGTATCTTTTCCAAAAGTTATTTTAAACACCCTTCTGTGTCTTTATGATTAAAATATGTTTCTTGTAAAAATAATACGGTTGCTGCTGTTATTGTTGTTGTTTCCAATATGAAAACTTTGACTTTTAATTGGTGCTTTTCTTTGTTTTACGTTCAATACAAATGACTATTAAGTTCAAGTTACCTTTTGCTACTGTCCTCTCTGTTCATTTTTCTGTTATTGCTCTTTTTTCTTTTTAATTAATCAAGAGTTTTATAAATCTATTTATCCCCTTATTATTTTTTGTTATATTTTAAGTAAAATTATATACACAGATGTATAAATTTTATACATATATGTAAAATGAAATAGCCACCTGCAAAAAACGTTGCAGGGAAAGTCCCCTTCCAAGACGTTTTCTCCAGAAGACAAAAACAATTACCTACAGGGTTTTTCTGAGAAAATGGAGCATACCCTACAGAGTTGTTGATAAGCAACACTTGGTGATAAAACTAAGTCAGGTAGAGATAGTTTATCAGAATGGACAAACATACCCAACAAATCAATGTATATATGCTCCCCACTTTATAAGATGTCTATGTAAAATGGGAACTTAATGTCAGTCAACCAGAACATTTTTCATTTGCTTTCACGTACACCCTATATGAGCTTCCCCCTTCTACTCCTTGGGGGGATTCCCTTCTGTTTTCTGAATTGGATGCCACCAGATTGATGAACTGCTCAATAAATCTGTGAGATCCTAAATTGTTTGAATAGTTTTCCTTTTATCTAATCAACATTATTTTAATTTATCCACATATTTGCCTTTTATGGTATCTAGGTCAGGTCTTCTGATTCTACTCCCTATTGAATTATGGATAACCTATATCCAGGAAGGGAACTGTTCTCTACAGGAATAGTTTTAGTATCATTGGGTTCATTTCTACAAATCCCATGTGTACCAGTTTGAAAATATCATGTACCCCAGAAAAGCCATGTTTTAATCCTGATTCAATCTTGTGGGAGCAGCCATGTTCTAGTTTGCTAGCTGCTGGAATGCAATATGCCAGAAACAGAATGGCTTTTAAAAAGGGGAATTTCGTAAGTTGCTAGTTTACAGTTCTAAGGCTGAGAAAATGCCCTAATTAAAGCAAGTCTATAGAAATGTCCCATCAGAGGCATCCAGGAAAAGATACCTTGGTTCAAGAAGGCCGATGAAGTTCAGGGTCTCTTTCTATCAAGTGGGAAGGCACATGGCGAACACAGTTAGGGCTTCTCTCTCAGCTGAAAGGACACATGGGGAACAAGGGTTCAATTGCTAGCTTTCTCTCCTGGCTTCCTGTTTCATGAAGCTCCCTGGGAGGCATTTTCCTTCCTCATCTCCAAAGGTCACTAGCTAGTGGGCTCTCTGCTTCTTGTGGCGATTTGGTTCTTCTCTGGCTCTCTCTGAATCTCTTTCATTCTGCAAAATGTTTCCTCTTTTATAGGACTCCAGAAACTAGTCAAGACCCACCCAAATGGGTGGAGACATGTCGTCACCTAATCCAGCTTAATAACCATGATTAAATCTTGATCAAATCTTGATTAAATCACATCTCCAGGGAGATGATCTGATTACAGTTTCAAACATACAGTATTGAATAGGGGCTATTCTGCCTTTATGAAATGGGATTTAGATTAAAACATGGCTTTTCTAGGGGACATACATCCTTTCAAGCCAGCACAAGCCATTTCTTTTAATCTGATTAAATACTGTAGGTTGGAAACTTTTGATTAGATGATCTCAACAAAGGTGTGACACACCCAATTTTGAGTGTGACCTTTTGATTAGATGGAGAAGGTGGGTCTTGATCAGTTTACTGGAATTCTTTAAAAGAGGAAACATTTTAGAGAGAGCCAGAAATGACAGAAACTTCAGAACAGAGCTGATACAGATACCAAAACTTTAAAAAAAGACACATGGATGTTTGGAGAGACTTGGAGTCCAGCAAGTGTTGCGATGAGATGTTAAGCAAGCAAGAAACTAGAGCGAGCCAAGGGAAACCAAGGGATGAAAACCAGCCCTAGAGAAATAAAGTGAGGAACCCTCACAGGAACAGAGGCTGAGTACAATGGAGCCCAGGAGCTAGGAGCCAGCAAATGCCAGCCATGTGACTAACCAGCTGACAGAGGTATTCCTGACCCATTGACCTTTCTTGAATTAAGGTATTCCCTGAATGCCTTAGTTTGGACAATTTTATAGGTTGAGAACTATAAACTTGTAACTTATTAAATTCTTGTTTAGATAAGCCGTTCTTATCTAAAAATGGTATATTACATTCCAGCAGCTAGCAAACTAACCCAACATGTTACTTTGCCCAGGCTGTGTTTGCTTCTTTCCTTTGTCTTTGCTTATACTTTTACTTAACTTAGTTCTGTTTTATTTTGTTTGTATTTTGGTTGTTTATTTCCCTCTAATGTGGTATGAAGAATGTTTGCTATAGCTGTGATGCTGAGTTTCTTATCTTTTTAACATCAACATTCAGTTTCTATTATTTTGATCACTGTACTTTTCCTTTAGAACTGAGATTTTCTGCTCTGAAAAGATTCACCCTTGATCTATCATTTTGTTACTGAAGGGATTTCCCCATATTAAATTCCTTGATTCCTTCTTTTATCCACAAAATTTTTACCTTTATCCCTCAGCTTTCCCTACTATGCCCGGTCATACTAAAAACAGAAAATATTTAGAAACCACTAATGGATAAGGTGGTATCAAAGCAGAAAAGGGGGGGTTGTTCAGAGTTATTGTATAGAAAATATTTATCTATCCTAAAAGAGAAATCATGAAATTGTGTAAAAGCCAAGCAGTTATACTCCTTTGTTGCAGCCTGTGTAGTTAAGCAGAGTCAGACTTTCTTGAGGATGGAGTCTGGTTTACGGTCAATATTAGGGTCAAATTTCTGATGAGACTGACATGATGCCCAATTCCAATTATCAGCGCTCATGATGCACTGTGGAACCCTCCCTTCACATCCATCAGCTTTTTACAAAGAGACAAAGGCTTGGGTCAAACTAATGCTAGCACCTTGATCAGTACGGACATGCAATTCTCTCTCTTTATTTGTTGAATAAAAGTGAGGTTATCAGTAACCTTTTTAATGTGATTCCTCACATCCCCTAGAATTCCTTATAGTTTTAATCCATTCTTTAGCACTTATAACCAGAGATAGGTGATATACAGAAGGAAAGAAAAAATCCTCTAAACTCAGTATTACCTGTGAGCTGAAGTCATCGAATTATCAACCTACACCTGTAGAAAGTGTCATCTCTGCTGTATTGAATGAAGTTGTTGACCTACGTATTCAGAAGATCAAAATAAGAAATTGCTACCAGTATTAACAACTGCCTTGGAAAAACTCATCCCTGCAAGGCAAAGCTACCTTTATTTCTTCACTGCTTTTTCCCGAACTGTAAATGTACCTGCTCTTCATTTCACAATAGACTGCATCTCCAGAAGTACTGGTTGAATGTAACTAGACTACTTTGATTAGTGATGCTTTTCTATTTGAATTATAAGCCCCCAAAATATTTGTTTTCCACCTGTCCCATTCCCTCAAGCATCTAGACATATTTTGCATCCTTCTTCTGTGTTGTAAGACTTATTTTGGTCCTGGGTAGGCAGCAAACCACATATCTTGCAATATTACTTTTTCTTCAAGTGGTACTATGCCTGAAATTCTACAAACAGAGATCAAAGCCTTTTGTCTGAGGCCCCAGTTGTCTAATCGATAAAATATATACTAAATGCTTCTCTGCGAGCAAAAAATGATTGAAGCTCATACCAATCATTTGTCTTGTTATGAAATAGCCTCTCCATAAGTGGCATAAAATTAAATTTACACATAAGGCTAAAGAGGGGAAAATTTATGAATACTAATCCAACTGTCAGAATACCCCAGCAGGAATGATCAGCCTGGTCAATCGTGACAATGCCAGGGCTAAGTCTGAGAGGTTTTGAGCTGGAGGAAGGTAATGTGATAGCTCCTATTCAAAAATGGGTTTCAGAATCAGATATAAGGTCTCTAAGATTCTGTATTGATTCAACAAACTAAACATCTCACTAAGGAATTAACTACAATCTGAACAGGTAAATGGGGTTGTAAGGAGCAGAACTCATCCCTGAGGGAAATGGGTCTTTCAAGTTGAGCATCATGGACTCCAGACTACTAAATTATAATTAGGACAAAAGTCCATTATTAACTTGGCCATAAATCACAGAAGCAAAAGCAGAGGCCCCAAAACTGGTGCAGGAATAGGGGTAGGAACAAGGAAGTTACAGAAGGCATGGGATGTCCAGGATTCCAACCCAGGGTTTGGTTACTCAGACTTATTCTTGGTACACCTCCTATGCTTCCTAACCCCCAAATCAAGAGTACAGCACCCAGTATAAAACAAAGTTAACTCAGAATAAATTAGGAGATGGCTGGAACTGAGCCTGCCACTGATCTCCAGGGGTGGAAGCGAAATGAAATCAGAATGGCAGAGACTGCAGCACAATATCAATGGAGGCTTCGGTAAACTGTAGAAGGAGATCTAAAGTTCAGATGGTCATTCACAGCTGTCCGAAATGAGAGGTGAAGGCCTTTTCTCTCTGCAATGATCAGTCATTGGATACCATTGAACTTTGGCCACCCTGGAATGGGAGAGTGACATTTAAGAATGGGATCTTTTTGGCTGAGGTCATTTGAAAGTTTCTACTAGATGAGAGCTGTCTGTCCACCGGTAGCAATTTCAGTTTCTAGAATAGTAAATTCTTCATTCCTGAAGGTGTATCTGAAGAACACATCACAGTGTCCAGACTACACAGTAGTATACTTTACATAGTAAAGTAGAAAGCTCTGCCTTTTCTTTAGCCACAAATGCAAAATGGGTAACAGCTGGAGTAGGACTTATTTTAAAATGGTACTCACTTCAAAGAAAGAAAATGTATAACTGTGCCACAGGCACTCTTGCATTTGGAAGGCAGCTACTCTCAGAAAGTATGAATATGACTGTTGTAGGTTCCTGGGTTTCCATTTACTGAAACATCCTTTAATCTAAATGTGTTATAAGAGCACTAATCTTGGAGTCTGGAGACTAGAGTTCTCACCCTGAGACAATCATTGCTTGAATGGATCAGTTTTTAAAACCTTATTAGTCCATTTTCTCATCTCTACAACAAGGCAATTCAAGTTTGTGCCTCACGTGGCTCCAATCACAGCCACAAGAATAAAACTTATATTTGTATTAAAATGTTTTGTAACCTGGAAAAGTTGCACTAGGAATTCTTTTGGATACTGGAGATTGAAACAATTAAGAACTCACGTGAAGAATTTTTCTTCTTTGGATTTCAAATTGATGGCTTTGTTTGTCACACTTAATGGATTTTTAATCATTCATAACCAGGATTTGAATTGCTTTGAAATTCGTTTGACTTTTTAGAAACAAACAATTATTTGTAGTGATATACATAATTTTATTTGTCAATTGCTTTCGAAGAGAATAAAAGTAATTAAGGTTCAATCTTTTCTTTTACCTATTCTCTCCTACAGAATGATTACCCATACAGAAGATTGTAGTTTTTCTTTATTAGATCATTAATTCTAAGCCTGAGAGAAGTTGTGCTGTTCTGATAAGACCACCTTCTATCATAATATCAGTAAAACAGAAGTTAGATTAATGAATCTAACTCAATTTTCTGGCCTCCAAAAACTCTGGACCACTTTTGTACCTCAATTTGACTCTCTCCATAATAGGACATAAAAAATAATCATATTAAGATTTATACATGAAGTATAATTAGTAATGATAATGATGAATAATAGAAATAGGTCTTTTCACTAATATTAACCCTAATGATAATAATAGGGTACTTATAGAAATGCCGATGATAGGGTACTTGTTGCAAGTTGAATTTGCTAGCTGTAGTCAAGGGGCAAATGAAGCATTCATATCTGCATGTTACTTTTCAGACTTTGAAATTAACCAAACCTGATGTTTTCAGATCTTGCTGGATAATATCTTCTTAACGGTGGCTTAAGTTCTTACTATTATTATTTTGTCTTATGATTTCTGAGGTCACAGATAAGCAAAATGTCTATGTGAGAAAATTATAAACATGAAAATAGCAATTTTGTACTTAGTTAATGATTTACTCTGTGAAAGACTAAGGAATATGACTGGTGAGTTTTTATTGAAAGAAGTGGAAAGATTAGATTTGGGGCCATTAGCTTGAATAGTTGTGTCATAAAAAGGACATTTTGAAAAGAATCTTAAAGATTTACCTGAACTAATTTTAAATTAGTTGAGCACTTGCCCTATCTGTTCTGAACAGATGGACATTTAAAATTTCTGTTTTCTGAAATTTCGGTCATATTAGAAAGGCGAGCAAGTGTCAAATTAAGAAATCTGCATAATTCTGACATCTTCATATGCTCTTGTCATTCTTTTAAAATCAGCAATAAACTATGAAGGCTATAAAAGAAGACTTCCATAACTGTTGTGAGTTAGACTGACCTTTTATCAGAGCTCTGAGGAGCTTTGCATAATCAACCAGCCCTTGAATCTATCCACTTCCAAATCATCCTCTGTTCTACAGTCATCATGATGAATGTATCAGAACTGAAAACTTTGTTCCCTGAAGGACAAAATGACAAGCTGCTAAAATGACCAGAGATTCTGATATGGACTCAGTTGTTGATAATAATTAGGTTAATTTCTCACTCATTAACCTGAGAGCTCCTTGGAGGCAGGGGAAGTATCTTATTTGTATTTAAATTATAAAGCTGTTAATTAGACTCTGCCAGTTTGAGTCTTCAAATAATCTAGTTTCCTTTGGTTAATGGAGGAGATGTTAACAGGATAGGTGTGGAAATAAAATGACTGGGAAGAACTGTGCATTCCAGATTCATGGAAAATATCCCTGGATTTTATCTCAAAATACAGAATAGTTCTGGTAGATCCTCATGGATGGAATAGAACTCCCCACTCTTTCCCTGATTTTCTCTCTGCCTTCATTTCCTTTCAATTCTCAGCTAATTAATCTTTTCCTCTTTTTCTTTTTTTTACCCCCATGATTTTCCTTTCTCTTGTCTTCATTACTTCTCCCTACCTCCCAGATCATGCTTCAATTTACTATCTTCTCTTTTTATAGCACTACATGCATGACCCCCTTTCTTTACTGCCTTTATCTTCAAACTTTTGAAAAGTGAAGACATGTTGGTTATCCAACCTTATTTCCAAACTAAGCAACCCTGTTGACAAGAGCTCTCAGTTCAGGCCAACCATAACCTCCTTAGTCAACATTTAATTTATTAATGTGGGATAAGGAGGCTTACCTTTGACACCATCACCTGGTGCCAGAATGACCAGATCATGTGTTTCAAATATGTTTGCTCTCTTCAGAAGGGTGAAGGGTGTACCACATCTCTGTTGCTTCTCAGATTTAGAGTCACATACATTTAATTCAGCATCTAGGATAGTGTCTGAAATGCCAATACTTTTGGAAGGAACAGATACAAACATGAGTACATTTATTAGTGAATATGAACAGAAGTATGTTTTTAAATTGAAAAAAATTGCTTCACAATCTTGCGATTATATCGATGATCTCTTTGTGAGGGATGTTTTTCATTCATCTTCCACGTGAAAGATGTTTTGCCTATGTGAACTGTGGTGCCATAAGGACTAAGAATCAGGAGACTTGGATTCAAAGTTTATTTCTGCCAAGAACACACTTACAACACTGGTTAGGTTGTGTTCCATATGAAAATACAAAGTGTAGTGCACTGAGAGGTATGGCTTGGGAAGTGCAGTATACAGTGGATTTCAGGTCCACTCATCTCCTTGTATGGAGTTATACAAAATAAGATGTCTTTTTATAAGTCATCAAAATTTGCCATTTTGGCCACTAGCAGGACTCATTCTGCTGGTAGATATTTTTATGAACTTGAAAAACACACTTAACTCATAAGGGCCTTAAATTCTCATCTAGAAATAGTCAAATTTAGGTCCAATGAATATGAAAATAAGTCCATTGTAACTCTAAGATACAGTAACTAGACTGAGAAATGTGAAAAATAGGTAGACTCATTTCATCATGGCACATTTTCTTTGTACATTTCCATAGTTACCTACATACAAAATAGTAAAAGTGACTTCTTCATTTACATCATCACATATCTTCCAAACATCTCTATTTTCTTTTTTTGTTTTGTTTTGTTTTGTATGCTGTATGACAGGGGTCACTTTTCATTGTTTTTCCATGTCAGTATCTTGTTATTGCAGAACCATTTGTGGAAATTTTTTTTGTTTGGTTAGTATTTTGTTTGTTTGTTTGGGAAGTACACAGGCTGGGAACTGAACCCGGGTCTCCCGCATGACAGGCAAGAATTTTACCACTGAACTACCCTTGTGCCCCCATCTCTATTTGCTGCTAACATGAGGTGTTGCTTATTGGAAACATTTCTGTGTTAGCATAATGGAAATTTATCTATAATATCTGACTTCATTGTGATAAGCAAAAGTGATACATTTAAAGAGGACTGAGTGGCTTTGTAGCAATTTATACACTATCATTTTCATAAAATAACACTCTGGGTTTCTCTTTAGTTTCCAGATTAATCACTGCAGTAGCAGAAATCCCAGTCTTCCCAGGCACTGAATAGTCACTGAATTAACCCAAGTCCTTTAACTCCTAGATGCGGTGTTATCAAGCACATCTCTTTTAATTCCAGCTGGGGACAATTTCAGTGGCTATTCATTAGCATATGTCTGATAGCCCACCAGTACCAACAGTTGTCAACAATACTTCTGCAATCTGTAATAATATTTGATCTGTAGAAGATCCGGAATTCTATCATTTATTTTCTTCAACATTTTGAATAGACTTAGAATTGGTCAAAGATAGGGATAATTTCCCACAAAAGCCCACATACACAGTCCAAAGGCTCAAGAAGATGATTCATCAGACTTAAAAAGATGATGATCTTGAGTGGAAAGGAAATGTCATTTGTTTTCAGTGCCAACATCAGGGAAAAGCAGAAGGCTCAAATGGAGATCATTTTCAATAATATAGCATTTTTTTCGTCTTTTAATTACTTCTCAATGAAAGGAACCTGTAAGAGGATAAATGTTATACACAGAATTTCAATAATTAAAATGCTACCTATAAACTTTATGAAGAATTGGCTTGACTCAGTATTTTATTTGAAAACAAGGATTTCACTATCTAGTGCTCACCATTGGTACTTTCCAGCAGGATTACACAGATGTGTCTACTCTGAGCCAAAACACTATGATGAAGAGTTACATTCAACCCAAAATTAAAAGTCCCAGGTAGCCAGATGTGAGAATTTTGATAAGCCTCCACAATACTCACTGCTTCATTCTAAAATTTTTTTAATATTTAATTTTTTGTCATTACAGTGGCATTGGCTGAGTTAGTTTAGAAACATTTGTGATTCTTCAAGTGAAAAGTTCAGAAGTAAAGGTGGAGATGGTATCTTAATCTGTTTTATTTTATTTATTTCACAAATTAATTTTAGTTACTGAAAAAGTCCCTATTTTTCTTCATGGTATCAGTCACTATTTATGAAATAATAATTTTTACACTTATTATGTGCCAGAACCTTCACCTATTGGCCCCTTTACCATCGCCTCAACTAGAACGCTGCCTCATCCAAAGTCACAGCCTTCCTGGGGACAATCCATGTCTAATAACTCATGGATGTGGAGTTATCAAACAGTCCCCATTTAGGTCCAGTTGGGGATAACTTCAGTGGCTATTTTTACTCAGAAGTTCCCTATAAGGTCAACGTAGATTCAAAGACTCTAGGGTCAATAAGAATTTCAGGGGTATATCTCTGCCATTGGCAAGGGCAGACTGTAGAAAAAGCAAGGTCAAAAGTGGTCTAATGACAGCTGTGAGTCTGATAAGATTTGACACAGTAAAGGCCAGGTGGTGGTGCTAACCATAAGAAGGCAGGAGGTTGTTATTTTCATAATGAGTGGCAAGGTTAGAGGGGCAGCCAAGGGCCTGTGGCACAGATAGGTATAGAGCTGGTTAAAAGGATATGGCATGTCTAGAGCCAAAATATATATGCCCCTGACAAGGGCACTGCTGATCTCTAACAAGTTTAAACATCAGAAAGACCAATGTTTTAATTTCAGCTTAATTATTTACTGGCTATGGGACCTTAGTCACCTCCCTTACCCTGTCTGAATTTATCCCTGAAAATCAGGGATAATTTATAGAATAAATCTTGCCTTCCTATATTGTTGTTAGATTTAAACGATATTATATATCAAAATATATGGCGGATTTTGGCTCATAGTAGGACTGTAATATATGGCATCAATTATTATTTATGCAAGGTTTTGACTAGTGGAAAATTAATGAGAGCATTTAATGAAAAGGGCTATATAAGATATGAGTTAGGAAAAGTATGGGAAGAAAAAAGTATGACTCCAAGTTGGCTTATTGGCCACAGAATAATCATTTACATGTATTTCTAAATTATCTCTAATGTAAAATAATGGGAATGAGTCAATGCCCTTTTGAAAATAAAGAATGTAACAAACTAAAGTAAGAAATTTGAGACCCATTTTCTCCTATATATTAAGCTTAGATAGATCTTTGAATAAACATATTAGGAACAAAAACATCAGTGGTTTGAGGGAATACTTGAAAGGAGGACAAAAATAAAATACTTTTTTCAAGGACAAGGAGATAAAGAAAGATAATTTAATTATTTCTATTTTTTTGGTTAAAAGACAATTTTATATAATGCATCCTGAACTTTACCTAGTAAAATAAGATGGTCCTTTTTTTAAAATCTAAATATTAAAAAAGAAAGCATAAAAAGAAGACAGAAACAGCTTGTCAACATGTGAGAGCAAACTGCCAAATTATAAGTGAACAATGATAATTAATGGAGACATTTGAAATAAAGTCTATTCTTAGACTAGGGAAGCACTACATTTAGCAACATGATACATGCTTCATAGAAATCAAGAAGCAAAATGGAAGCTAGGCATATTTTGGAATGTATGGTCTCTACATATTTTGAAATTAAGGCACTTCTCCCTGAGATTCTAGAAACTCTTACCTTTCTAAACCTTATGTTTTTAACTTCATCTCTAGAAAGCAGTTCCTGGTTGTGAAAAAAGTGACAACCTTTGTTATGTTCTTTGGATCAATTTCATCTCTCTAGACACTATAGCTGATTCTTTTTTCCTCTCAGTTCATATACTTCCAAAGGAGACATGAATAGGGAAAATGTGACCTTGGTCTAATTATTTACCTACTAAAGATGGACAGGCTGAAAAAAACAAAGATTAATTCTTAAAATATCAAAAATCACTTCCAGTTCTGCTACATACTACCTATGCAATTTTGGGTGGAATATTTCTCCCCATTAAGTCTTGATTCATCATCTGTAAACTGGAGATTAATAATGACTTCCTTAGCTGGATCATAAGTTTATTTCTGCTATTCATTTTATTGTATTTTTGATAATAAAATAGCATTATATATGTGAAAGAATCTTCAAATATTAAAATATGTTGTAAGTCATGTGTTTCTATCTTCATGAATTGTATTGACTGAAAGGTTAAATTAGACGTAAATCTATTCCTAATGCCAATTCAAACTTTGGGTGATATGGAGCATTATCCAAATAACCCTCACATATTCCTTATCAGCATCTCATTCTGTCCTTGACTTTTTACATGTTTCATGTGAAAGAAATACATTCCCTCTCTCTACTGATATTTTCCTTCTGCCACAGTTCATAAAGATAGAAAGTAAAAAATGCGAAGATGGAAGAAGGAGAACAAGTCAATTTTTGTACATCTTTATTGAAATATAACTTACATAAAACAAATACACAAATTTTAAGTGCTCAGCACAATGAGTTCTGACAAATATATATATGTTGAAACATTCTCCTGTTGAGGAACATTTGGACTGTGTCCAATGTTTATTAGTATGAGTGAAGCTCTTATGAACGACTTTGTACGATCCATTTTAAACTCATATTTTCATTACTTCTAAGTAAATATCTAAGAATAATATTCCTTAGGGTTTGTGGACATTTACCCTTATTAAAAAAAAACATACCATTTTCCAAAGTGATTATATGATTTGACACTCTTACCAGTAATGCAAAACGTCCCCATTTGTTCCACATCCTTCCAATGCTTGGTAATTTCAGGTTTAATATTGTTGTTATTGCTCATTTTAGTTGAGTAAACACAATGTCATTTTAATTTTATCTTATCTGGTGACCAAGGATGTTGTACTTTTTTCCATGTGCCCAAGAACCATTTATGCACCTTTTTCCCTAAAAGTTTTTTTCAGGTCTTTGGCCATTTTACAGAACTATTTTTCTTTTTATCATCTATTTGTAGAAGTTGTTTGTAACTCTGGATCATAAGCCCTTTTTCAGATGTATCTATTGTGCACATTTTCTCTGGCCACTGGATTGCTATTCATTCTCTTAATGATGCTTTTGAGAAACAATAAACAAGTCATTAATTTTGATAAAGTCCATCTCATGGACTTTTTTAATGAAATCTTTGCTTAATTCAAGAATGAATCTATTTAACTTCGTTTCTATAAATTGGAGTTTAATAATTTGTTTTATATTTATGTCTATAGTCCAAATATGAATTTTTGTTTATGATCCAAATATGATGTGTGGATCAATTTTTGTATTTAAAATGATATAGTGTTCAGAGTTTTCTTTTTTTTACTAATAGATTAACTGTGTGTTACAACATTACTTGTTGAAAAACATTGACTTATCTTGACATCTTTGTTGAAAATTAATTGACCATGTATGTGTGGGAATATTTCAAAGCTTTCTATTCATTTCCATGGATCTATTTACTATGCTTGCACCAATACCACACTGTTTTGGTCACTAAAGAATTAGAAGTAAATATTGATATCAGGTAATACAAGTGTTCTAAAATTGTCTTTTGTTTCAAGATTATTTTAGCTATACTATCACTTTTTTTTTTTTTTTGCCATGGATAGGCACTGGGAATCGAACCTGGATCTCCATCATGGCAGGTGAGAATTCTACCTGCTGAGCCACTGTGGCCCACCCTATTTTAGCTATACTATCACTTTAAATGTAAATGTAAATTTAAGAACTTTTTCAATTTGCATTAGAAAGTATTCTGCTAAGGTTTTGATTAGGATATCATTGAACCCATAGATTGTTTGTGGGAGGACTAAATATTAACAGCACTGAGTTTTCTTATCAATAAACAGGGTATATTCATAATTTATAAAGATGTTAATTTTTCTCTACAATATTAAAAAATTTTCAACACAGGATTCTTACACACATTTCATAAACATTTTATATTTTTGATACTGTCATAAATGGTTTTGATTTTTGACTTGACTTTCCAATTGTTTTTTGCTAGTGTGTAGAAACACACTTGCTTCTGTGTATAGACCTTGAATCCTAGTGACCTAGGTAAATTTGCTTATTAGTTATAATAGTTTGCATTTATTTTTTGTACTGTCAGTATTTTCTTGGTAAACAGCCATGTAATCTATGAGTAAAAAGTTTTACTTCTTTCTTTCCATTCTTTATGGCTTTTCTTTTTCTCCTCTTCCCTCCCTCCCCTCCCCTCTCCTCTCTTCTTTTTTTCCTTCTTATTACACTAGATAGAAATTTCAGTGTGATGTTGGATACAATTTGGAAGAGTGGACATTCTTATTTTGTTCTGATCTTAGAGAGATGACCTTAAATATTTCATCACTCATTGTAGCAGGTTGAATAGTGAGCCAAACCCCACTCCCAAATAAGAAGAAAAATCATGTACACTCAGAACTTCAGAATGTACCCTCATTTGGAAATAGAGTCTTTGCTGATGTGATTAGTTAAGCATCAAGATTAAATCATACTGCCTTAGAGAGGCTTCTAAATTCAATGACTGAGGAAAGGGCACACAGAACCAAAGAAGGCCATATGATAATGGAGGAAAGCAGAGGTTGCAATTATGTCTTTCTATGTAGCTTTATTTGATATGCTGATATTTTATTAAAGCTTTTACCTCCGTGTTCCTGAACAATATTCGTCTGTTTTTATAATAATAAAATAATGCTGGCTCAACAAGTCACTTTTACTTTCTTGTTGCTCATCTCTGTGTTTGCTTCTCTTTAGGATCATTGCTTTTTTTCATTTAAATAGGTTTGTGGAACTTAAGAAGAGAAAAAGAGCAGTTGTCTTGATGTTGAACAAAAATGGAAACCACCATGAATTAAGGCTATGCCATCTGTTTTTCCTGATTCAATTTGCTACTTTGTCAAGTTGTTTGAAAGTGAGCTGTCCAAACAGCATATTTCTTTGAAAGGCTTAGTTTGAATGGGTCTCTCATTGGAACTGGGCTTTCAAATAAAAGCGGTCTGAGGCATGAATGTAGTTTCCTTGAAACTTTATGCTTGCATAGTTTTGGGAGGAGGAGGTCTCAGGAGTGCACTTCTTTAAAACATCTAAGCAAGGATATATTGATAAATTATTACATGCACCAAACCAGACTGATGTGCATCCCATGGATAGAGTTCAACTAAGTGTATTTGGAACTGTTATTTTTTTTATAAAAGAAAAATATACTACATGGACAAAAGCAAGTTATCATGGGGAGAAGGTCATAGAAGGCTTGAGTTGATTTAATGAAAATGCTGTGCCATCAGAATTTGTTGTCATTTTAATGGCAAAATAACTCTTAAGTATGTTTTCTTCACTTTTGAAATATGGCTTCATGGAAAGCTGAACAGGTTTAAGAAATCATTCACACTTAAAACTGTGGGAAGCCAGAAAACTCGTTATATTTTTTAAATTCCTGACTTCATAAACTGTTATGTTTATAATTAATGTTCCCAAACTCCTCATCTATTTCACATTCCTTACAAAATAAAGTGAACCCAATAACATGAGCTAGGAAGCGAAGATCAATATTGAAAGGGATTATGGACCGTGATTCTAGCATGTGCTTAAAAGGATTAGGCATCCTTCTGGATTGCATTGACTTTGTTACTAGTGCAAATACTTTTAAATTTTTGATTTTCTATACATTTCTCAATCTAATAGATCATACACATTTTATTTTGGTATTGAGAAAAGGAAGACAAAGGCTGTCATTTTAAAAAATCTATCCAAATAGCAGTGATTTACACTTGGCCTTATTTTGCACAATTTTTTATTCCAAAGAAGATGGAAAACACTTCTAATAAAAAAAAAAAGTCCCACCAAAATTCAAGTACACTCAGAACCTGTGACTGTGACTTTATTTGGAAATAGTGCCTTTGCAAATGTAATCAAGCTAACATGAAGTCATACCGGACAAGGGTGTGCCCTAAATCCAGTGATTAGTGTCCTTATAAGGAGGAAGATTAGGAGGACAGAGACACAGAGATACACTGGGAAGACCATGCGATAATGGAAGGAGATCAAAACAATGTAGCTACAAGCCAAGGAATGTCAAGGATTTCTGGCAGCCAAGAGAAGGTAGGCAGGAAGCATGGAATGGATTCTCCCTCAGAGCCTCCAGAAAGAATCAACCCTGCTAAGACCTTGATTTCAAACTTCAAGCCTCTGGGACTGTGTAAAAATGAATTTCTGTAATTTGCTATAAATAATCAAAATCATTTTCATTCCTCCACCTCACCACTAACAAGAGAGTCGCCCAGGATGACTTAAAAGCCCTTACCCAGTACTGCAGTCTACCGTAACCATTGATGTGAGAACATCAAGATTCAGTTTAATTTCACTGCACTCATCAGTTTTATTTATTTTGTCCTCTTTTCATGTAAGCCACTTAGTAGTAGGGATTTTTCTGTGTTTTGTTTACTGCTACCTCTGGCTCATAGTCAGCTCTCATGAATATTTGTTGAGTAAATTTATGAATTCAGAAACAGGAGACTTATGAATTATGAAATGCTTATAATGCTATTCTTTCCATATTATCAGGTTTCCTCAAACTTAGATCTTGTCTATTTTTCACCTTCTGCTGATTTGACTTCCATTCCCCTAGACATTCATCATTCTTTTGTTTTAATTTGAAAATACAAGCATTACGAATAAATGAAAGAACTTCCTTGGCAGTCTCCACATACAAAGAAGCAATTGATGGTTAAAGTAAGCAAACAAAAAACTCAAGTTTCATTTTGTCTAACTCATTCACAGATATATGTAAAAATATTTTTACCATTATATTCTACTTTCGTAAAATATGAGTTGACAAATCTAGATCACTTTAAAGCATCAGTGGGGTCTGTCTTTATAATAGACAAACTGGAGACACAATTATTTCATAAATAAGGTTCTCTGTCTGTGTAATTTATTACACCTAAAACACCTTTGTTTTTTTCACTTATCTAAGATGAAAATATTTAATGATAACTGCTCTAGTCAGTGAACATTAAATGTTTTCAAGAAGAGATGCATTTATTTGATTTTTTTCTCTTCCATTTTTGGCAATTTTGTTGTTAAATGGTATGTGTGTGTATGTGTGTGTCTTTGGGGATTATTCAATTCATAGTTAGGAGAAAGGATCTTCAATTCAGTAGTAAAAGACAACTTATAAAAAACAAATTTAGGACAGTTATGGTGGGTAGAGTAGTCCCTATTTGGACCAACTCCCCCTCAGCTAAAAACCATAAAATCTCGATAAATTACAAAAATTAACCACTAAAAACAGTGAACATTTAACAAGAGCAGGCAGAATCTGTAAAAGAAGGTTTAACTTGAAGTTAGAGAAAGAAACCAAATTGGTTTCTTTTTTTTTTTTTTTTTTTTTTAACAATTTTCTTTTACCAGTGCAGGCCCAGATCTTGGAACGTGGGGAGGCCAAAACGTGGATAAGTTCTTGATAAACATGAGCATTTTGTTTAACATGATCACAATAAATAGAAAATTAAGGTAAATCCACGAAAGGATATATCTAGAAAAGGAGACCCCTGACTTTTGTACATAAACTCTGCCCAAGACTCTTACAAGTCCCTGAACTACTCTTGAATGTAGCATGCTGTAAACACCTCAGGTGAGAAAGAAAACTGAACAGACATTTCAGCTGCCACCACAGCAGGGGAGAAAAATTTAGGTATTCACTTCCATCCGAGTCAACTGGCAATTAAAAAGAAGAAAACAAGCACAAAAACTTGCATCTTTTAATGACTAAGATAAAATTCAAAATTGCTAGACATACAAAGAAACAAATACAAAAAAAGACCTTTAAGGAAAAGCCAAAAGACACAAATAGCATTAGTTTATAAGAGGAAGAAAATGAAATTATCTAGTCTGACTTCTCTTCCCCCTTTCAAATTGGAAGTGAAACACTCCCTATTTTTGAAAACTAATTCTTCTGCCTATAATCTGTATAAATTTCCCTATTACTTTCTCTAATATATCCTTCCAAAATTTTTCTCGTATCTTTTTAGTTTTGAATAAAGAACACTGGATTTTTATTCTCAGAATCTAAGTATGTTCAAGAAATTCCACAAAAATGAAATCAAAACAGTCTGTATCCTTTCTATATCTCCTTCTAGCTGGCACTTTATTTCTTTTTTTACCATTCATGATCATACTTATTGAGAAATCTCTCTATGTTTTTAATATCTATCCCTTCCTCCTCAACTCATTTCAATGTGGCTTTAACCATCACTACTATGTTAAAACTCTTCTTATTAGTAAAAAAGACCTCCTTATAGAGAAATCCACAAACCACTTCTCAATCTGTTTCCTGTTTGTTCTCTATCCATCATTGGAACATTTTGTCAATTTCCTACATCTTACACTTCTCATTTTTTTTCTATGATACAATATACCACAATTTTCTTTTAATTATATGGCTGATTTTTCTTAGTCTTTGTAATCTCCTCTTTTTTCTTGCCCAGCCTTTAGATGCTGATTTACCCAAGGGTGTTGATTTTTGTTAATATATACACTTTTTCCTTAGGAGAAGTTTATAACTAAATTCTCTGACATGCTCTATAAAAGTCCATAGGTCTTTTTAAAGTCTGTAAAAGTCTCCTAATGTTTTACTCTAAGATTTCCTTATATTTTCATACATGAAAACATCAGATATGCCAATTATTTCACATCTTTACGCTACAACATATCATACTAACTTTCTCCTAGTGTTAATGATATTTACTAAAATAATGCTGTATAACAATCTCTAAACTCAGTGGCTTACAATAAAAAGAAAATATTTCTTACCCACAGGTTTTCAGATAAGCTAAACTACTACTGACATTACTAGGGATCTAGTCTATGGGCTGGATTGAAATCAGCTTTACATTTCTCCTTGGTCTGTAATAAACAGCTATCTAGACATGTTAACCTTTGTGTGTATGAAAAAATTACTGAAAAGTGAGTGATAACCCCCATTCTATGTGAAGATCTCAATTCAGAAATGGTAGGGTGTCAATTCTGTCTATATCCATTGGCCTAATTGATCACAGACTTAGAGCAGCAGATACACTCTGCCTACTCTACTAGAAAGTACTGCAAAGTTACACAGTAAAGGTTATGGATATTTTCTCTATAACACCTAATGAAAAACTGGGAAAGGTAATATAATGTTCCCCATTAAGGAATGACCTTCCCACCTTTATTTGACTGCTTAGTTTTACTTTTCCTTTTGAATGTGTTCCAGACATTTTCTCTTTGTCAAAGCCTCTGTGCTCTACTTCAAATCCAGTACAAAATAGAGGCTCATTCTATGGGCTTTCATTTTATGCTATGCTTTAATCTTCAATAAAACACATAACTCTATATGTTTTCATTTATTTTTGCCACTCTTTTCTCCTTCAATATAGTGGAAGTTGTCAGTTCATAATCTGAGTTTTCACCTTGTATTTCTACCACCTTGCATCTGAACAGAGCAGGATTAGCATTTGGGAAAACATTTGCTAAATAAATGACTAAATGTTAACTGAATGCCTTATCTATATTTATTCTATCAACACTTAATTGAGAGAAGAGGTAAAAGTAAAAGTAGTTTCTAGGAAAGTCTAATGTGCCCACTTCACTTGTTGACAAATAGGCACAGGAAAAATAAAAAGAAAAGAAAAGAAAATATTAGGCCAGAGGTCTATGGCCTGAAAATGGATCAAGATATCAAACTGAGAGTGTCTATGATGCTCAATTTCCTGCATCAATTTGGCTCGACTATGGTGTCCAGTTGTTTGGTCAAGCACTGGCCTGCTTACTAATATGAGGGGATTTTGAGATGGAATTTGCATCTATATTCTGTTGTTTGCATGTCTGATCACAAAGGAAACTGCCCTTAGCAATATGGGGAGTGTCCTCATCCAATCAGCTGAAGTTTCCAAAAGACAGAATTGAGGATTTCAGAGATCAGAAAT